>LAPY01000126.1:71847-85613 GCA_000970635.1 Eragrostis tef | reverse complement strand
GTGACGCGGCACGGCGCCGACGGTTCTTCTCGCCGGCGCCAGCAAGTCTCGTGTTCCGCCGCCGGAATGAGCTGCCAACGCATACATGCGCACGTTACGGGACCCATTCTGTCCGTGCAGCATGGCTCGCGCAACAGAGGCGGCCCCGCGTCCCAGATAAGGTCCGGGCCGTCCTAACCTACGGCATCTCGCAGTTTATGTGTTTTTATCTGTTCGAACGTGCATAGTACCCGTCGTGCTTCTTGATGATGCACGGGAAGCGTTTCCTGCTGCTCCTCTGTGTCTAGGATTGTCTTGTCTCTGAGGCAGATGTTCCCAGACTTGAGATGTAGTCTGTTAGGTGTTCGATGAAATGCTTGACTACTTTAGAATGCCGGTGCGGGAAGCATGTCCTGCTTATCCTTTGTCTCTAGGACTGTCTTGTGCTTGTGGTAGATGTCAGCAGACTTGATATGTTTCCTTTTTGTAAAACCATTTGGTATTGCATTGTTCCAGTGTTCCTTGATCACCGGCTTATCAGTCTTCCAAATTTCTGATGAATTGGCATGTAACAGGTGAAATGATGATAGGGCCGTCAAAGGCACTCTTCATGGACGAGATATCCACTGGGTTGGACAGCTCTACCACCTTCCAAGTTCTTTCATCCCTCCAACAACTGGCTGAAGTCTCACAATACACTATATTGGTTTCACTTCTTCAACCAGCCCCGGAGACATATGAACTTTTTGATGATGTTATACTGATGGCTGAAGGAAAAATTGTATACCATGGTCCTAAAAGCTCTATTCTTAGTTTCTTTGAATCATGTGGATTCAAGTGCCCAAGGAGAAAAGGAGCAGCAGACTTCCTTCAGGAGGTACTCTACCAAACACTTAGTTGCAGTCTTCTTAACTATGGCAATCAACCAAGAAAGAGTATAATTTGCGTCAAAAGAAAAAAGAAAAGAAAGAGTATAATTTTCTATTGTAGGAAGTTATTTACAAATCAATGTGTACTTAGATAACACAAAGTTATTAGATTGGTAGTATGATTCAAAAGAAAATATAACAAAATCTTCAAAGTACTGCTGCCAATAATAACTTGGAAAGCTAAACTGATGTCACTTCGATTTTCACCATAGCAGTCCATTTTGAAGAAAATATACAGAAATACTATACTTCGGTAGTATAACACTTCAACGTCTTTTCCAATATATGTGGTGAATTTAATACTTGGGATAATGGTGATATGTAATAAATTGCAAAACAAAACATACACACATTAGAATGATGGAAGTTCCGAAAGAGTTGAGTAGCATTTCTGATGTTAATTTGGTTCCCATCCTCAACTGAAGAACATTTAACTCATTGAGCCTATCTGTAGGTCTTATCGAGGAAAGATCAAAAGCAATTTTGGAGTCTCGAAGATGGAAGATATAACTTTGTGACCGTGGACCAATTTTGTCAGAGGTTCAGAGGATTTCATGTTGGTCAAAGTCTTTCTCAGGAGCTATCAGATCTTTATGAACGATCAAAAGTAGACAACAGTGCAATATCTTTCAGCATCTATTCTTTATCCAAGTGGGAGGTTCTCAAGTTTTGTTTTGCACGAGAGCTTCTTTTGATGAAGAGAAATGCGTTCCTCTACAGATCAAAAGTTATTCAGGTAAACAGATGGGAACATTGTTTCATGTGAGGAAGAATGCATCGCAGGAGTTCGTTTTTTTATCTCTGACTAATCCACCTGAAAACTTGTATGTCCACTTTGAACTGTCGTGGACCCTGGTGTATTTTGTTGTTCATGCATACTTTTGAAGATGTAGATGGTCAGTTAACATTTTAGAGTACCGGTGCATATGAATCTAAAGGAATCGTACCAGCTCTGGTGCATTTTTCTCCCATAAGTAAACGTGAACTGTAGCCACTAATTATTATCAATGTACACTTGAGTAGGCCCACTCTTAAAATTTTTGTCATGCAGAACTCATTGAAGAATTGAGTATCCATGGATTTGAGTGAAGAACTCAAATACTTTTATATGAACTTTAGTAAATATCATTTAATCTTTGAGTATAAGAACATACTCAGAATTTAACATGAGTACCGGCTACCTTGGATATCACCACCAATTGTCCAAGCGATATCTTAAAATGGGTTTGGAGAACATTAACTTCCTCGGTGGTTTAGGTAGCTAAATTTTCATCTCTCAACTTCAATAATATAGAGACCTAAGTTGCACTGTGCTATTTTTAGTTTTTACATGTTATTAGTTGTAGTAAATTGCACCAGCAGTCCCTTTTCTGGACATGTCGTTCAAATACCCAAACTCTCCTAGCTAAATGTGTCATGTAAGTCCAAATTATCACCACCAAGCTGGTGTAACTGTCAATGAGGCATGCTTTATCATGTTGATTATGTCCCCAAAACGCTGCATCATAACTATCCATGCTAGGCTGTGGAATGAGGATGAGAAAGAAAGAGAGTAGGATGACAAACGAAACTCATAGGTGGACAAGTCAGCTTCCCTAAGGGTATATTTGGGATTATGGACCTATATGACACATTTAGCAAGTTAAGGGACGTGAAGCTGCATTTCAAAAGTTTAGGGACCTATATGACACCCCCCAGATAAGTTTAAGGGACCACTAGGCATTATATTCTATTACTCAAGTTATTTACAATGAACTAGCACTAAAAGTTTGTGGGCATTATATATATCCTAATTCTGGTCTCTCCTGTGTACTGTATATTTTCAAAAACGTGCAAAATTCTGGAGTAATATATGACGAATTGGAAATACTGTGGTTTTAGTAGAATCATACTATTAACATTTTATAATTGTCACTTTTTTCTATACTTTATGGTTCACCAACCAAGATCTGATCATGCTTTTTGTGAATGCCCTTTTTATATTATTGTTCATTGCAGGTTGGGCTAGTTGCTGCCCTTACTGGGACAGTATTTCTGCGTACACGCATGTTTAACGATAGAGCTCATGCCAACTATTACATCCGTTCACTTTTTTTTGCAATTGTTTTTCTAATTGTCAATGGATTACCCGAAATATCCATGACAATTAGTAGACTTCCAGTCTTCTACAAACAACGGGACTGCTGCTTCTATCCTGCTTGGGCTTATGCAATACCAGCTTTTTTCCTGAAGATTCCAGTCTCGTTAATTGAATCCATAGTTTGGACATCCATAACTTACTGCCTCATTGGTTATACTCCTGAAGCATCCAGGTAACTACAGCTACATTCTAAAAAGTCTTGTCATGCTGCAGAAAGTTAATGCACAGTGCAGCACCCATTGACTGTTCAAATGGATGCACCAGTATGAAAATCAGAAGTTAGATGTTAGGGTTATAGATTTCTTGTTCAGGTGTCTGCTTATCTGTGGCCGGATGTGATGCTGGCATGGTAGCCTCACTTCAACGTCCGGTGTCTTAGCTGATCCCCGTAGCCTAATTCTCTTGGAGGGGTGACAACTAGCTTCAGATGGAAATATGACTCGAAAACTAGTTTCCAGTTGCCGCCGTGCCGGTGTGTTCCATGTGCATACAATCTTTACATAGCATATTGTTAACAGTATCGCCACAATACTGCCACAACATTTTGGTGGTAATCTTCCATTTTTTCCAATGTGATCTTCCATCTTCTAAATGTTTTAGAGGTGGTCTAGCCTGGACTGAATACAAATCCATAACAGTATACGTTCTTCCATAATAAAATGCATATCTGAATATTTGTCATTAGGAATAGCGTAGCCATTAATCCCTATCTAAGTGCACTTTTGCTTGTAGCCTTATAACGTATTTGTTCAGCTGGTAAGACCTATGAAAACCTTCATTCCTGTTTCACGTTTGTACTTTTTACATAACTCACAAAGAGAACCAAATGCAAATAACTTGATATATGTGAAAAAAACATTATGAATATGAATGTATGCTAATTTGATTTCGTTTCGTTTATTTTTTCTGTAAGCCTGGGCCTCTATGTGATGAGGTTTTCTTTTTACAATCATACTATAGGTTCTTTCGTCAGCTACTTGTGCTCTTCCTCATCCATTCAACAGCACTGTCAGTGTTTCGATGTGTAGTGGCATATTGCCAAACAGCATCAGTTTCATCGATTGGTGGTTCATTGTCACTCCTAGTGATGCATTTATGTGGAGGCTTCATCATTCCTCAGAGTAAGGTCCCCTGCTTTCATAAAATTCACATATGTAGATAAAATTTTCTTAAGGCAGTTTATAGTTTTGAATTTTATTGGAAATTTGTTCTTGAACTAACACGTAATCGTATTTATTTTTTTGTGAGTAAATAATACATGTGGGTCAATGGAATTAATCATGTGTCTCCAGTATCTACTCTCACGGCTCTCATGTGCATATGCACTTACAATGTTAGGGACACGAGACAATAGCAACGAAGCATTATGAATATTTAAATGGCTATAATTATTTACAATAGTCTTTGATACTTGGCAATTTCTTTTGAGGATTATTAATTGGGTGGTATTCTTCAATTATTTAAATTTTTTTGATCATTTCTAAACCGGGTCTCACAATTGTTGCAGAATCAATGCCGAACTGGCTACAATGGGTCTTTTGGATATCTCCAATGTCATATGGTGAGATAAGCTTAACTGGAAATGAATTTTTGACACCAAGATGGCAAAAGGTAAACTCTGAATGATATTGAGTAAACTAAGATAATTCAGAAATTGCTGAGAAACTCATATGCACTGATTTTTGTGTTGATAGGTCATGGTATCAGGTGTAACACTAGGAAAAGCAATTCTAACAGGTCAAGGGCTAGACTACTCCAGCACTTTCTATTGGGTCTCGGTTGGAGCACTGATTGTATTTATCGTAGTATTGAACATAGGGTTTGCCATTGGATTGACTATCAAAAGACGTAAGAATTCTATATGCATACGCAAGTACTACAAAATGTTTCAGTTACAAGTAACTTGTACTAAAATTCCGTGAATTTTCCCAGTTTGTACCTTCAGACCCAAATCCATTCTACTTGATATATGTTTTATACAATTTTGGAAAATAAATAGTACAGGCCTTTTCTCTGTTTTGAGGGAAATATAGGCAGCTTATTATATCTCTGTATATACACAAGTTAGCCAGTTAATTCTGTTGCCAAAATGATGTGGCATTTGGCTGGCCATCCAACAATGCATGTATATGTAAATTAAACTTTATTAATATGACTGGCCTGCTTCCATAGTTCACTGTGCAACGTGTGAATTGTGTCCTCGTATAGAAAACATGCTGGCATGTTTTTAATGAATATTGAAGACTGGGCATAACAATGAAGCAAACGTTTTTTTTTGTTTTTTTTTATCTTGGAATTCAAGCAAAAGATGTACCATTTGGTGTATCTAGTCTAACCTCTTTTGTACAACTCAGCTCCAGGGACTACTCAAACTCTTGTTTCTCGTGATAAGCTTACTATAACACAAGGAAACGACCAAGATAATTTTGAAGACATGGTGGACAGAGCCCCCAGGTTACCAAAAGCTATTTCAAACACACCTAACGTTACTGGTTAGTCAAACTTTACACTTTTTTTCGAGGGAGAAAAGCTTACACTGTTTTACACTGTTACTCAAATTAATTAAAGTAGGACTAACCTATAAATAAACTCTTTCCTCGCAGGAAAGGTCTTACCTTTCAAACCTCTGGCGATATCATTTCGGGATGTCAATTACTATATCGACACACCTGCGGTACTTATCTCGTAACTAAACATAAGGAATAAAGAAATAATGCTAGGAAATTAAAAAAATAAGTTGGGCAGGCAATATGTTGATTCTAGGGAAGGCATGCATCTTCAAATACACAATCTAAAGCCTAGCTTCATATGTTTGGGGTATTTCGTAAGTGATGAGCATGAGCTTGAATTGTATTATTGTAGGCCATGAGGGAGAGAGGTTACTCAAAAAGTAAGATACAGTTACTACACAATATGACAGGAGCCTTTCGACCAGGGGTTCTTTCAGTGCTTATGGGGGTCACTGGAGCTGGCAAAACAACCTTGCTTGATGTTCTTGCCGGAAGAAAGACAGGAGGTGTTATAGAAGGCGATATTAGAATAGGAGGTTATCCAAAAGTTCAGGAGACCTTTGCTAGAATTTCAGGCTATTGTGAGCAGACTGATGTTCATTCTCCGCAGATCACAGTATGGGAGTCTGTTCTTTATTCAGCTTGGTTGCGCTTGCCAACAGAAACTGACCCAAGGACAAGACATGTGAGTTTGATATTTGAAGGAATGGATAAAGAGCTACTTGCCACCTATCATTTTTTTCTATTTCGTTAACTTCAAAATGGTATTTTGGATTATCAATTTTCACATCTGTTCTTTGTGTCTCATTTATGGCCATTTATTTCTCACAAATTTGTCACAGAATATTCTGAACTATATATGTTCCAAAGTTGCATCGAAGTAAATGCAGCTCATGTTTTTTTTTCTGATCTGATAACTTTGCTTTCCTTCCAGGAGTTTGTTAAGGAAGTTCTTGAAACGATTGAATTGGATGAAGCTCGAGATGCTTTGGTTGGACTCCCTGGAGCAAATGGGCTATCTACTGAGCAGCGCAAACGGTTGACAATTGCAGTCGAGCTTGTCTCCAATCCTTGTATCATTTTCCTGGATGAACCGACATCAGGTTTGGATGCGAGGGCTGCTGCCATTGTCATGCGTGCAGTGAAGAATGTTGCAGATACTGGAAGAACTGTTGCCTGCACTATTCACCAACCAAGTATTGAAGTATTTGAGGCATTTGATGAGGTAATTATAACTAGATGTTTCTTACAGATCAGGCGACTGAAATAATTGCTGTTCCTTTCGGTTGATGGGGGAAAAAGGAATAGCTAAATGACCGACTGAGAGCTACTCTGGTTTCAATCACCTGAACAGTAGGATATCCCTTATTATTATTGAGATCAGTATGGGAAATTGAGAAGACTATACACAATGTTCATCGTAGATGTTGTGGCTTGTTGGTGGGAGGGAGGGAGACATTAACTTTTCTCTCCTTAATTCAACGTTATGGTGTCTCCTTATACAGAGAGCGCGTGTAACAAACTTTGAAACAATGTAACAAATAAAATCCTCAAGGTAACAAGCTGAACCTTAACTAATGAACAGAGATGAAGCTAATGGAATTTACAACCCAATGGTTCAGGATGCCTTACTTGACCAAACCTGTGGTTAACTACTTGTGGCCCGTTCGATAACAAGAGATGCCAATATTGATAAAATATTTAGTATAAAATACCTCCCTGTACAGATTATGCTAAGTGCTAATTCCTGTTTTGCCTACAATTTATAAGTGTTTCGTGGAGCACTGGAGGACTACAAAAGAATAATTTCGTAATATTTAGCATGGAAAGTAACACAACGATATTGATGTGGTATATCTCTTATCAACTTCCGTGGGTGTGTCGAATTAACACACTTGAAACCATTTAACTGGGCCCTTGAACTTTGCAATACTACCTAAATAACACTCTCAGGTAGTTTCAAAGATTTATTTGCCACCCTAGCAGCTTTTGCATGTTTTCCATTCAGGGAGAATGATACAACATATCAACGTGAAATACCACAGCAACACGTACATGCAGTATTGTAATCTCACAGAGTTATCAACTTGCAGTAACTGAGTAGATTTACTATTAATCCGTGTCGAATTGAAGTATTAAAACTAATACTGTAACACATCCATGCAGTTGATGCTGATGAAAAGAGGTGGGGAGTTGATTTATGCTGGGCCCCTTGGACATAATTCACATGAGGTCATCCAATATTTTCAGGTAATTTTCATTAAACAAAAAAATTTGACGGTCAATTTTCATTAAAATTGCCATTCTTAACGTCTTCCAGTTTATACAGATGAAAAGGCAAAGCAATAATAACTCATTCATATAAGTTATAAACTATTGGCAGTCTGTACGCATTGAATTTCCATATCATTTCAGGGAATTCCTGGAGTACCCAAGATCAAGGATGACTATAACCCATCTACATGGATGTTAGAAGTTACTTCGACATCCATGGAGACAAATCTAGGAGTGGATTTTGCACAAATATACAGAGAATCATCAAATTATAAGTGAGCTTCTGAATAGAATTCTTGTTCATGTCATTTTTAAGTTTTGTCACTGTGCAGGAGAAAATACTCCTGGAACATTCCATATCTCCTGTGCACCACCCAGTGGGAACTTTCTCACATGCTCGTTACATAATAAAACATACAAGAAAAATCTATATATTTCTGACACGATAAAATTTCTTTCTTGATAAATTGTGATCTAACAGGAAAGTGATAAATATAACTCCTTATTACAACATACTTGGTAGAACTTTCTCAAATTTTTATTTAAAAGCAACATAATCCTGAACATTCATGTAGGTAGCTAATGCTCATGTGTGTGCTTCTCCCTTCCCCAGCCCAACAATGATAAATAAAATAGAAAAACATGTAACATATTTTCTGTTGAAAATTATTGAAAAGATCATAGCTTTCGTAGATAAGCTATCATATGAAATTTTTTCAGTTATTCTCTATATTTTTACACAATTTCCTTTACTCCATATAAGTAACTGATCCATTCATATATTGCTCTTGAAGGGACAATGAAGCATTAGTAAAGCAGCTAAGTATACCACCACCAGGAATGGCTGATCTCCATTTCCGGACACAGTTCCCACAAAAATTTGGGGAGCAGTTCAAAGCCTGCCTCTGGAAGCAATGTTTGTCGCACTGGAGAACTCCTTCCTACAACCTTGCACGGATCGTATATGTAGCCCTTTCCAGCATCCTCTTTGGAGTCATGTATTGGCAGGAAGGCAACATAGATCGCATGTAAGCCAAGTTACTAATTTAAGTATCACATTTCTTAATCCTTATGGCACACAGAGGCACTTGTATCAAAAGCATATATATGTCATAATGTCTAACCTGGAATTTCTATTTTCCTTTTGTTGTTTTGTTACATATGCTAGAAATGACCAGCAAGGATTTTTCTCCATATTGGGATCGATGTACTTGACCATTTTGTATATTGGCATCATAAATTCCAAAGCAGTCATGCCATTTGTCTCCGTTGAATGGTCGGTCATGTACCGAGAGAGATTTGCAGGAATGTACTCGCCTTGGGCCTACGCCTTTGCACAGGTCAGACTCAAACCAATGAGTATATAAATAGTTAAATGAAGATGGAGTAAAAATAAATCTTCATTTAAATATTGCATGGTTTTGTTTCCCTCGACTCATTAAAACTGATGTTCTGAATAACTATGATGAAGCTTGGTTAGAGTCCAGACTCTAGAGTTTGCTTGAATTAAGTAGCATTACCTTTCATTATTCATAAATAACAAATCAACTCTTCAGTAACTATAGATGCTCCAGAATGTGCAATACTCTTTATAATTGAAGCATCCATATTTTTGTGACATTGGTTTTTGTACTTTTGCTAGCTGGCCATGGAGATTCCGTATGTCGTGGTACAGGTACTACTATTCATGTTTGTGGCATACCCAATGATAGGCTATGCATGGACGGTGACCAAGCTTTTATGGTTCTTCTATACAATGTTCTGCACAGTGCTTTACTTTATCTATTTTGGAATGATGATTGTTTCCTTGACTTCCAACTCCCAAATGGCGACTATAATATCTTCGATGTGCTTCATTGTCCAAAACCTCATGGCTGGCTTCATAGTGCATGGTCCAGTAAGTTCAAATGCCAGAGTACACATTTTATTCTATTATAAAGTTTCCCAAATTAATCAAAAAAAAAAACATGTGTCCCGTACACATAAAGTTAAGTATGTAAAATTCAGTATCAAATTAACCTTAGATGTCAATAGACAAACGATATAAGAATCATACTAGATTTTTATTCATTACTTCATCTGTTCTTCAATATATGACGTTTTGGACGGCAAATTTAATTCAATTTGAACTAGATTGTTTGTCCTTTACGTCATATATTAAAAGATGGAGGTCGGTGGAAGTTTGAAATAGCATGCATATGCTAACGGTATTACTCGTACCTTTTGAATTTCAATATAAAAGATGAATATAAAATGAATTTTGGGGGATTTACTTAGCGCTCAAAGTATGCTAAATTCATTATTTTTATGACATTTCTACATGTTGAATTTTTGCATTTTCGCAAGTGGGAATGCCAGCGGACACCAAAAAACCTTCCCTGGTATCAAGACAAGTGTTAATTGACATATACAAAAAAACATTATTATCTGTCAGGATAATTTACTTATGTGCATAAATGCTTAGGAGTTTTTGACCTTGATTCAGTATTCGGTCTGAAATAATTTGCATACTTGAATCTTTTTGTTTCTTTAGATATTTTCCCTGATTATTGTTATGTCATTCACTTGCTATTTCCCTACGAGATCTTAAGTATGTTAATATTTGTCCCTGGACTATATAGCTACTTATGTCATTTCATGTCTTCAACCTCTAACCGCAGCAAATACCAATGTGGTGGATATGGCTTTACCGCATCACCCCAACGTCGTGGATGCTGAACCTCTTCTTCACATCCCAGTTCCTATGTGAGGACGATAAGAACATCATGGTTTCTGGAGAGATCAAAAGTGTCACGTCGTATGCTAAAGACTACTTAGGTTATCATCGTGATCTTCTGCCGGTCGCAGCTCTTATGCTGGCTATATTACCTGCCCTCTTTGGGGTCCTCTTTGCGTACAACATTTCAAAGTTCAATTTCCAAAGGAGATAGAAGAGCAAATTTTATTATGGAGCTAAGATCACGGACCTGGGGACATTCTACGAATAGTTCGATTGTCATCATGATGCATGTCTGCTGTGATGGGGGGTATCAATCCGCCATCTTAGATGTCATGAACAACTCCGCCATTGCAAGTTCTGCAGGCATGGACTGGATATGTACTGTCTTCAACACTCTTTTCCAGTGTGATACATAATGAAACACCAGACCATTCTGGCCTATAACAAATTTCTAGCATACTTTTGGGAAATGTTTAAATATTTATCTTATCACAAACATTACTTATGATAAGCTACTTCCATGTCTGAATAACTGTTCCGGTATGAGAAAACATACACAATAACCCAGATATTACAGCCAACACAGGCAGATTCACACCATATCCCAGAATAGACCTCGTAACAGTTCTAACACAAGATCAAATCATATGCAGTGGTATATACATACAAGAGAACTAATCAGATGCTATTCCTTCTTAGAAGTATGGATCGCAGTCACAGTAGAGACCATCGAATCGACGCCGCATCTGTCTTTCACGTGGGGACCCCTGCAGATCTTGTAGTATCCATTCTCGCCCCAGTTCTCACCCCATGAATTCTTTATGATCCAGTAGGGCTTTTCCTTGAAACGGATTGGTGCGTAACCAGCTGAGCCGTAGCCAACCAGGAGAACACCATGGTCAAGGTGCTTACCACATATGTATGGGCATGAGACGCCGCCGATGTATGTCTGCATGAAGACAGCATTGATACCAACTACAAAAAAGAAATAAGTGTGTTTCAGTAACTACTGAATGATATTCAGAGTGATCATGACTGCTGCAATAAACAAATGCCTTCCATCCTTACTTGCAAGTGGCCCATGTTTCACCAAGTTGGCAGCAATCTGATCTTCATCAACGGATACAACACTGAAATTTTTCACTTGGGCGGCAATTTTGGATTTGTCAAACTTGCAGGTGTCGTCCCTCCCCGTGTAAGGGTAATCCTTCTCACTCTCCAGACCTCCAGCTTTCATGAGATAGCTGAAAGCTGTTGTCATCAAGCCACCATTGCACCCTGCGTCACAAGAGCGTGGCTCTGATGGATCGCACTGAAAATCCAAACAAAACAATGTCATTCAAATCATAAATGGGAGCCAACATAACACTACTAGCAACATTTCAGAGATAGTTTGCCAAGAATGTGGGTAACTTGAGCCTATCTCGGTCAGTACATGACTATTCTAGTGTTTGAATAGTTTCTGAAGTGAACTGTTAGAGCTGAAATAAGAAAGTTAAAACTATGAAGATGTTTCATGCAGTTGGTGCCTCGTATTTCCAAGAGAATAATAACTTTCCAGGATGGACACGCTTGTTTACAGACTTTGTTCAGCTCGAGGTAGATAAGATCCTACCAGATTCAGTATGTCACGATGCTGCCAAAATGATTGTGCAGAACGGAGATGAATAAAATTCCCCAGAGTTCTTATAATTCTGCATTTCAATCAATTCTCTCCTCTTTTCTCTAATCCAACCAGAACCGAGGACGCCAACGGAGAAAAAATCACAGCAGCAGCAAAGACAGAACAAAGGAACGGGGCAACCCAGAACAATGGAACCGAGGACGCCAACCTTGCATTATCCTTTTGAGAGGAAGCATCTATTAATGAATGATTCACAATATATTACTACTATCTGATTAAGGAGACAAGAACCAGATTGTGATGGATCACACTGCAACTAAATAAAAGGAACAGAGCATAACTTTACAAGAAGCAGAAATGTGGCCCACATGGATGGAACTATGAGTAAAACGCCGGTGAAATGGTTTCCGATATATAGGAATCTGAGACCTACTAACTCTCGTGCTGATAAGATGAGTGTTCATGCTCGCTTAGCAACTGGAACAATAAAAAATAGAATATCTTGTTTATCATTGCCGGAGCGCAGGTACTTTGGACCGATCTAAAGTAGTTGACTTTGAGTGTGTTTGTTTTCTAGGATCTAAACTTTAGAAGGGTCACATCAAAAAGAATTTTCTCATTTAGAAGTATTAAATAAAATCTAATTACAAAACTAATTGCAGACCCTCTTGTCTAATTCGCGAGACGAATCTAATGAAGGTAATAGACATGATTAACGGATGGTTACTGTAGCATCACTATACCAAAACATAGATTAAGTAGGCTCATTAGATTCATCTCGTAAATTAGCACCCATCTGGCATTAGACTTTATTTAATACTCTTAAATGACAAGATTTTTTATGTGACAGGGCTAAAATTTAGTGGGCTGTAAATAATCGCATCCTTTGTTCCACCAAAAAGTGGACAAGGTCCCAAACTCCCAATCAGTACAGTACAATTGTTTGATGCCAAAGTGATGTCGAGAATGGCTATTTTTTTCACCTCGCAACCAATTATTCTTATACTATTTTTATATACTTTCTGATTCCCACCAATCAGAAGAGGAAACCAGGAAAAGGACAACACAGCAGCAAAGGCAGAAAGAAGAACAATTTCACACGGCAGAGCATAGGTACATGACAATTCCACAATAATAAGAAAAATAGAAGTAAAGATGTGCATACCTCGTGGTCGCAGTCAACCATCTGCTGCTCGCTGAGCACCTCGAGCTTGCCGGTGGCGAGGTAGTTTGCCCCTTCCAGCGCCCCGGATGTGCTGAACGACCAGCACGACCCGCAGGAACCCTGCAGCGAAAGAAGGCGCGGCCCGATCAGATCAAATGGATTCCCCGTGACAGAAGCAGTTCTTCAAGAACTGTTCTTGGATGAAAAAGAAGAAAAAAAATCAAGGAGAAAGGGCCACCAAGGCCGGCACCGGAGGACGGACCTGGTCCTTGACGGGGCCGACGGCGCCGTGCTCGCGCCAATCGAAGTCGGTGGGGAGGCCGTCGGTGGGGAGGATGGGCGCCTTGTTCGCGGAGGACCCCTTGAGGAGGTCGCGGCTGGAGGAGCGGCGGAGGCCGAGGAACTGGCGGCGGAACTCGGCCGGGG
>LAPY01000125.1:128976-142309 GCA_000970635.1 Eragrostis tef | reverse complement strand
TGCCCAAAATTCCCCCCCCCCCCCCCCCACCTACTAGGTTTTGTTGCAAATCCTCACCCCCACCTACAAAGTTTAAACGATGAAATATGCGCGCATTGAGGTGGTTTTTGCAACAAAATGTAGTAGGTGGGTGGGGATTTGAAAAAAGAAAAAGACTTATGGGTGGGAATCTCAAACGCTAGTTGACTTATGAGGTGGTTTTTATATTTTTTTCTTTTCTTTATCCTATAGGTGAGTGTTTTTTCGCCTTTTCTTAGAGGAAAGATAAGAAAATTTGGAGCAACAAATTGCATGTAGAGGAAAAAGATAGGGTCACGTGGATTTTAAAATACAATGTTAGAGTAAATTGTTTACATGTGTATTGTGGACACTTATCTTTAAAAAAATATTGTAAGCCAAAATATCCCTATAGAAAGAAATTTTGGGTTTAGATTAATTTGTGCTTATTAATATAAATACTACAACCATGAGATATTAGAATGGTATAACACAATAATAACTTGAGGCATCAAACGGTAAAGTTCGTTCTCTGGCATGTGTTGATTATTTCTCTGGCAGCAACAAAAAAAACGAAGGAAAAAATCAAATAATAGGGAATTATGTTATTTCACAAACTGAAAATGACCTTACCCCCAAAAAATGTTCAACTAGAGTTGATAGCTAGCTAGAAATGAATTATACAATATATAATTAGGAGTCTTCCTAAATAGCCGGTGCAATCGCGCGGGCCATTTGATCTAGTTGTTGAATGAAATAAAATGTTTGAATGGTTTACTTATGTTGAAAGCTGCAGCAAGTTGAGCCATCTAGAAATCAGGCTCCCTCTTAAACATATAAAATCTGCACTAGCTACTCTGATAACTTAAAATATCTGCAGAACTGGAGATGCAATATAAGTAGCCTTCTTAGTAAGTTTCCCTTCAGTTTGTCAGACCTTTGTTTTATTGGGTAGGGATTGAATTTTCTAGTGCTATGTTTTTTATAGGATTTTGGTTTTTAATAAATTATTTCTCTTCCTAATATGATATTTCTTTTAAACGTAGCGTATGGACGAGATTGACATAATTGAAGAATTAGATGTTGTTGTTAATGATTCATTGCACATTATGAGTTCTACTTCACAATGTCTTAATGCCCTTCAGACATAGTAATTGAAAACTTTAGAGCTGGTGGTGCCGAGATTGCACTAGTTTGTATTGTACTGAAGTGTGTTGCACAATTGCAAAGTTGTTTAGAGGGTGGTTCGTGTTGCATGTCCAATCTTCCAGCAATTTTTCATTTATCAATTTCACTCATGTAGCCAAAATTTACGGATGTGATTGCCAAATACTAGGCAGGTCTGCTAAACATTTGAACTATATTATATGGCGGTACAGTTGTGAAGGCACACTTGTTTGCAGAATAGACAAATTTCGTCTGATAACAAGATGCGACATGGCCACTGAATAGAAATTCGACATAACTCCCATAGGCAAGAAACATCGCGGAGGACAAATGAATTGTCAGTAGCGGTATTAATTGACGCTGATGCACGGATCAACGAGGAGAGATGTGAATTATATATGATACGGTATGACCAATCTGGCACCCAAAAATCTTTGTCGAAACCCTTGCAAACAAAAAAAAATCTTTGTCGAATCTAGGCCTTTCGAAACCATAAAGTACAAGCCCACCCCAACTCACCGGCAGACCAGCCCGTGTCAGCAGCAACTGCGGCCCACGTACGTACTAGCACTATTCGTCATCCGCGGTCCAAGAGCCTAGTCAACAAAAACTAACATTTCTAGATCTGCCGGGTGCTCAGTCCTTCAGAGGTGTTCATAGGGGTAGGGTTTGCGTACGTGTGTTCATAGGGGTGAGTGTGTGTGTGCGTGTTGTGAGCGTCTACGTTGTACTGTGTAATTCTCAAAAAAAAAACTAACGAGAATCAATCAAGTAACCAGCCATCGGAATGGTTGCCGTTTATATTAGGCTCCTCAGTGCATAGTTTGATTGCACAGTTACCTAGACTGGAGTATTTTAGTAACCGAGCCTGTTGGATTTTATTAGGATGAAATTCCTCTCTATTTAAATGAAACTTCCTCCTCTTTCTCATCATAAAACTGCTGATGTGACATTGAAATTAATGTTCATGAAACTCTCAATGAAACTCCATTGAGATTGGCCTAGTCCCATACCGGGCAGCCGAATGGAAGATGGCGTGCCAAATGACGGCACATATGCACTGGGCTATTCACCTCTCTCTCTCTCTCTCTCTCTCTCTCTCTCTCCCTCTCTGGGTTCACCGGGCAGTTCATGAGGTTATTATATAAACTGTCAGTGGAGGTCGCAATTTGCGCATCAAAAGATGCGACCATATCTTACTGCACAAGTTCACATCCTGTAGAGCTTAATATCCGTCATTACTCATTAACCAGAGATCGGTCAATTTCCAGATCGTGGATGGTCTTGTGTTAATCTAGCACAAGTTCTTGAGGTAGACGGGATGATGCAGCTACTGCTGTTGAGCAGCTAGCAGCGGGAACCGGCAGAGCGGACAGGCACGGCTACGCCGGAGCCAGGCGAAGATGCACGCCTTATGAAAGGAGTGGCAGCACGGCATCATCCTGAGCTCGTCGCCTGCCTTGTAGTCTTCCAGACACACGCTGCACCCGCCCTCCTGATCCTTCACGCGCATCGTCTCCGGCAGAGCCGCGACGGCCTCGCCGGAGGCCGGGGAACCGTACGCCTCCTCCTTGTCGTCCTCCACAACAGCGTGGTAATAATAAGGCAGTGCTTGATGTCGTCGTCGTCGCCGCGATCTTGATGACGAGCCCCGCGGATAGAAGTCGCTGCGCACATATCGCCTGTTCCTGAGGCCTATCAGCAGCAACTCACGCACCCTCCGGTGAGCTTCCTCCCGCGGCAGTTCATCTCCGAGGTCGAAGATATCGTCCCGATCTCGAAGCACCACGCGGTGGACAAGGTCGCCCCACTGGTCGATGACGTCGTGGATGGGAGGGTAGAGAACGAGACGCTGCTCGTCTACCTCCTCCATGGGACAAGAAGGAAGCAGCAGGCACAAACCGCCTTGCCGGCCGCCGCCGCTTCAGTAATATCCTAAACAAAATAAAGCGCGGGGATTGAGCAGATGGATGAACCGACCTGAGGACCGCCACGTCGTTGTTTATTTTTCGCAGTGAAAAATAAATAAGCAGAGCTACTGGAAACAACCTGAGGACCGCTAAATTCTACAGATTGAGGACTTGAGGCCGATTCTTGCGTTCTTCAACAAGAAGCCTGTCTGAAGTCCAGACATCCTTCCAGCATGACCGTTGTTGCCTTGCAAGCTGCCATCAACGTGTTTCTCACCTATGCCATTTTCTTTATCATGTGAGTGTTTTTTCGTCTTTTCTTAGAAGAAAGATAAGAAAATTTGGAGCAACGAAATGCATGGAGAGCGAAAAGACAGGATCCTGTGGATTTTAAAACACAAGGTTAGACCAAATACTTAGAGTAAATTTCGTAAAATCTCAGGTTTTATGGCTCTTGTCTCACAAAATCACACGTATTTTGGCTTGTGTCACTTAACCCCAAGTTTTGTGGCTATATTGTTTCACAAAACCCCACCTCTTTTAAAAACAACCATTAATATAACATGTAAACTATATCTTTGTACTTGTATGATACAATTTTTTGTAATCGATTTGATTAACAAAACTATTTAACCGGATTGATAATCATGTAGTCGTCAAAAATGGAAGTACAATCCATATATAAAGTTCATATTATTTTGATATGAGTGGGGTTTTATGAAACAATTGAACCAAAATACATGAGGTTAAGTGACATGAGCCAAAATATGCGGTGTTTTGTGCAACAAGGGCCACAAAACCCGGGGGTTTATGAAATTTACTCAAATACTTATGTATGCATTGTGAACACAAAAAATCATCTTTAAGAAAATATCCTATGCCAAAATATCCCTTATAGAAAGAAATAATGTGTTTAGATTTGAGTTTATTCATATAAATACTACAACCATGAGACATTAGAATGCTATAAAACAATAATAACTTTAGGCATCAATGGAAAGTAAAAAAAAAGGCTCTAATACTCAACTAGCATATGTTTTTTTTCCTGTTAGCCACAAAAACCAAGTATTATGAAAACAAAATCATGGAGAATTGTCGTATTTCACAAACTGGAAATGACGGACCTATAAAATGTGTTCAACTAGAGTGATGGTTAGAAATCAGTTATGTACGATACGTAATTAGGAGGCTTCCTAAATAGCCAGTGCAATCATGCGGGCCATTTGATCTAGTTGTTAAATGAAATAAAAGGTTAAAATTTTGTTATTAGTTAATGTTAAAAACTGTATCAAGTTGACCAATTTGGAAATCGGCCTTTTCTCAAAGATATAAGACCTACATTACTTAGATACATGAAATATTTGCAAATTTGTAGATGCAATATGAGTAACATTTTACTGTGTTTGCCTCCAGTTTGCAAGACCTTGTTTTATTGGGTAGGGATTGAATTTCCTAATGTTATGATTCCTTTTTTTAGGAATTTGGTTTGTTCCTAATGTCTTATTCTCTATTCGATATGGTATTAGTTTTGTACGTAGGATATGGACGAGTTGATACATAACTGAAGAAACAGACGTAGTTGTTGATGAGTTGTTGCATATCTTGAGTTCTGGTCCACCATCTCATAATTAATACCCTCAAACTTTTGTAATCGAAGACTTCAAAGCTAGGGGCGCAGGCTGGCAAAATAAGTCGAACACAAATTCTCGTTTTTCTAAAACAGAAAGGAAGCAAGTTCCATCTAATGTAAATGTTTGCAAACATACTACTTCCTAGCTAGGTAGTGACATCATGTTAGTTGTAACAATATCACACTGATGTTGATCAAATGATAGCTGAGTATTTATAGGTGTTTTGTACTTCTTGGGGGTAAGATGGAACCTTGGGTGATTCATTGAGGGTTCAATCAATAAAATGTTTTTTTCTTATTTGTTCTGATAGAAACACTAAGTTTTGTTAATTGAAAACCTAATAATGATATTTCAACCAGTATAATTATGAGGGAATGGATTGAATTGGTAGTATGTGATAAAGTTTTACTGTGGAGTTTATGCTCTTCAACTCTATCTTGGCCAAAATTGTTTAGAGGGTGGTTCGTGTTTCATATTAAATCTTCCAGCAATATGGCATTTAGTTTCACCCTGGGGCGCGAAGGGTATTGATTATATGATTTGACTCATGGAGCCATATTTTACGGATATGATTGCCAAATGCCGAGAAATTGAATATATTATCTTAGTATTTTAAGAGAAAAAGAAGCCACCACGTTCGCACTCAAGACCACAAAATTCCCACGACTTCACCAGTTAATATGATAGAGGTGTGATGAGAACACCAAGAAAAGGAGTGTGTTAATGCCACTCCACCACAAGTTTTTATGACTGCTTTTTGGCATGTAATGGCGCACTACGTGGTCGATCGATACGAGCGGCAATGTGAACAACTGGGAGAGAGGAATGGAGACCTCATGGACTCTACTAGAAGGTAACTAAAGTTGCAGGCTTGGCAAGCAACATATATTGTTTGCTTTAGGGGCAGAGAAACAGATATAAAAGTAAAGAACAACATCAAGTGCCTCTATTGAGCTATCCAACTTTGCTCCTACTGATGAGTGATGACTTTGCACATCAGTCAAGCGTATACTAAGGTAAGGTATAATACATTCAATCTCTGAATTATTCAGTCAAGCATACCAATGACCACTGGTAATTTTTCCAATCGAAATGCCTTAGGGCAAAGGCGAGAGACATGTTCCTTTGGGCAATGGGAAGAAAGAATAGAGTTCTGCTCTTAAAAAGAAAGTATCATAAACTGTGTGGAGGCTCTCAAAGCCTTAAAAGACTTGAAGTACAAACAATAACTGTCAAAAAGGAAAGAAAGAAATGATTAATTAATCAGATAAGGGAGAAAGTTCAATATGTTTCTTTTTTGCAAGCATATTATTTTTATGACTTATCTATGACCTGAATTAAAATAATTCTGAGGCAACTTTTTGTATAATGCAATTTTTTGCCATACCCATTATCTAATACGATAAAATTATTATATAAAATAGGTAAGTTAGTGGATCTAGCCACGCAATTTGTGCAGGCCATCTTGCTAGTTATATGGTGATACACTTGCAAAGGCACACTTGTTTGCAGGACAGACAATGGCGTCGTGGTAGCAAGACGCAGCCTGATCACACTGAACATATCAAGGAATTCGACGTTGTCACGCTGCAACTCGCAAACTATCCTAGTTTTTATACATGATCCGATCCATCAAACTAACATGGAGTAGGCAAGAAACATTGCGGAGGTCAAATGATCCGTCTGTAGAGGTATCAATAAACGCTGAAGCACTAGGATCAACGAGGTTGCGACGTTTGTTGGACAAGCTCAAAGCCTGTCATTTTAAAACATGCATAACGACTGTAGTTATATATTAGAGGCCTGCCAATTCCTGGAGGATAAACTCACTTGCGTGATGCAGCTACTGCTGTTGAGCAGCAGGCAGCGGGAACCGGCAGAGCGGGCAGGCTGGGCTGCACCGGAGCCAGGCGAAGATGCACGCCTTATGAAAGGAGTGGCAGCACGGCATCATCCTGAGCGCGTCGCCTGCCTTGTACTCTTCCAGGCACACGCTGCACTCGCCCTCCTGATCCTTCACGCTCGTCGTCTCCGGCAGAGCTGCGACGTCGGCCTCGCCGGAGGCCGGGGTAGTACCGTACGCCGCCGCCTCGTCCTGCTCCACAACAGCTTGGTAATAATAAGGCAGTAGTGCTTGCTGACGTCGTCGACGCCGCGATCCTGGTAATGAGCCCCGCGGATAGAAGTCGCTTCGCACATATTCCCTGTCCCTGAGGCCCACTCACGCACCCTCCGGTGAGCTTCCTCCCGCGGCAGTTCATATCCGAGGTCGAAGATATCGTCCCGATCTCGAAGCACCACGAGGTGGACAAGGTCGCCCCACTGGTCAAGGACGTCGTGGATAGGAGGATAGAGAACGAGACGCTGCTCGTCTACCTCCTCCATGTGGTGACAAGAAGGCCAGCAGCAGCAACCGCCTTGCCGCGGATGCCGCCGCCGCCGCCGCTTCAGTAATGTAAACAAAATAAGAGAAGCGCGGGGATTGAGCAGATGGATGAACCAATCCTACTACCAGGTACCAGCTTTATCGACGGGACATGCCGATCGATCTCCGACTCCAGGTCCCGGTCGGAATCCGATCCTGACGCGGCAAGATTAATTACTGAGACGATAAATATGCTTCTGTTGGACATGTTGTGTGACCCTTGTTATTTATCTTTTCCAGTGAAAAAGAAGCAGAGCAACTGGAAACAACCTGAGGACCGTTAAATTCTACAGATTGAGGACTTGAGGTCAATTCTTGCGTTGTTCTTCAGCAAGAAGTCTGTGTCTGAAGTCCGGACATCCTTCCAGCATCGTCCCGTGGGGCATGCAGTCTCTCCAAGACTCCAACCATTGCCGTCATGTACTCGTATATGTAACCGTTCATCTGGTCAGCATTCAGGCTACAGGTTACTACAATTCAGCTTTATGATCATTTATTATTCTTTTTTTTTTTGGTCTCGTAACAAATGATGAAGACTAGCATGTACAGATCTTTCTGACAAATGCTTAGCAAATGACGAACACTAGCATGTACAGATCATTCCCAGCCGCGGCGAAACTATGTAAAAGCCCAGTAGCCCCAGACACACACTCATCCAGCTTTATCGACGGGACATGCCGATCGATCTCCGACTCCAGGTCCAGGTCGGAATCCGATCCTGACGCGGCAAGATTAATTACTGAGACGATAAATATGCTTCTGTTGGACATGTTGTGTGACCCTTGTTATTTATCTTTTCCAGTGAAAAAGAAGCAGAGCAACTGGAAACAACCTGAGGACCGTTAAATTCTACAGATTGAGGACTTGAGGTCAATTCTTGCGTTGTTCTTCAGCAAGAAGTCTGTGTCTGAAGTCCGGACATCCTTCCAGCATCGTCCCGTGGGGCATGCAGTCTCTCCAAGACTCCAACCATTGCCGTCATGTAATGTAACCGTTCATCGGGTCAGCATTCAGGCTCCAGGTTAAATTCAGCTTTACGATCATTTATTATTCTTTTTTTTTTGGTCTCGTAAGAAATGATGAAGACTAGCATGTACAGATCTTCCTGACAAATGCTTAGCAAATGATGAACACTAGCATGTACAGATCATTCCCAGCCGCGGCGAAACTATCTATGTAAAAGCCCAGTAGCCCCACACACACACTCACCGGCCCAGGTACGCCCCATTCGTCAACGGGATTTTCCTAACCCAACGTGAATCGAATCAAGTAATCTGCCGTCCCGTCGCCCGTCGGAATGGTACGTGTTTTATATTAGTCCCATACCGGCGAGCCGAATGGAAGGGACCGCAGTGAAATGGTGGCAGGGGCGCGCGAATGGCGTGCCAAATGACGGCACACCCAGAGCACGAGCTCACTCGTGTAGTGGTAGCCTTGTGCGTGGCATGCGCACGTAGCAACCAAAATCTTGAGGAAAAAAAGATCTCAGCCTGCCACAATCTGACCTGCAAACGCACATGACATATATGCGCTGGGCAATACATTTTTTTTCTCCTTTTGGGTTCGTCGCGCACCTATAAATTTTTTCTCGTACAAAATTAACTTGTTGGGAGGGAAACACTGCACTTTTACTCGTGGGATCTTTGTAATCGATGTAATAATCAGATAATAGACTACTTTGCTCCTCTCTGTTGTTTCTGCCCATTCACTGCGCTTGTAAATTGAACTTTGTTTCATTGTGTTTTTTCAAGCTTCCGAGGCTTCTCTTTCCGGAGCTTCCTTGTTATTAGGTCATGTTCATGTTGTTTTCCTTTTCCCCTTTCCGGAGCTTGTTCCTTTTCTTTTTCGTATACGTTGCCTTCGGACGTGTAATGACTTTGTATCACTTTTTCTTTTTCTTTTTAATAAAATACGTGAATTCAGGTGAGGAGCTTTCCCACCGTAGATTCCTCTGTATGTATAAAAAAAACTCGTGAGATCTCAAATTCTTGTCATTCCATATGTAGACCAACTGCAATAGACATGAGCTGAAATAATTTGAAGAATTCAGATTCACTTAAAAAAAGTTAAGAATTCTGACTCACTTGGATGAAATGGTTTGCTTTTAAAGGACAAGTTGAAATCATGTTTCTTCTTTTTTAGCAAAAAGAAGTAACAACTGTAAGTAACCAGATCTCTGAATTTCCAAATTGAGACTAATTCTTGTGTCCATGCACAAGAAACCTTGCTGTAAGTCCGGACATTTTTCAGTAGTACTTCTACTCCGCGTTATACAAAGCACTGCATCCATTCAGGCAACTTTTTCTGACGGTCATTTCTTCAGTCATTTTTATTTTTCAAAAAATATTACTCGGTCATTTAGATATCTGCATCTTATCAGGGTCAGGTCCTCTGCTTTCCGGATCAGTAACAGTTCTTTTTTGGGGTGGGGGTGTGGGGAAGAACAGTTGCCCTGTATTTGTATTGCTTACGATTCACTTGGCCCGTTTCTGTCCTCACCAGCTCTGTGCCACATGCAAGAAACGTTGTCACAATTG
This sequence comes from Eragrostis tef, assembly GCA_000970635.1. Classification (NCBI taxonomy): domain Eukaryota; kingdom Viridiplantae; phylum Streptophyta; class Magnoliopsida; order Poales; family Poaceae; genus Eragrostis; species Eragrostis tef. Next base: position 132,642 of record LAPY01000125.1, on the reverse strand, counting down.
ATGTCCTGCATTTTCAAGGATTACTATTGGTTCTACGCCACCATCAAAATGTAATAACATTGTTTTGGTCTGACGAAGTGCTGACAAGCTGTTAGGGTACACTGAATGATGCATTTGGCCGTTACTCCTGCTTGGATGACCACTGATTATCCTTGTCACTAGAATCCCAATATTGCACCGGAAAACAAGACCCTTTTTTTTTCTGAATCTTCAACTGGCCAAGTGGAAGGAGTGCATGATGAGTGATGAACTGCACGAATATGAAATAAATACACGCTTGTACAGCAGAATGACATCCTGATATAGGTTCGTCCTGGTCGGTGAACAATTCCAAGGATCTGGCAATGCTACGCAGTTATGCCGAAACTGGATTAAATCTTTACTACACTGAACAGCATGTAGGCAAGAACGTCTGATTATTTGAGCATGAATCAGCGTCCAACTCTGCAGCTTAAGCAACCTGTGAAGAAGTGCATGGAGAGGAGATAGGGTGCCGCCCCGCTCCTTGCGAGCCAGCGCCACCGCCGGACTCGCGTGGGTGCCTCCGCACGGAGAAGCAAGCGCCAGCCATGGCATCGCCTGGCTGTTATTGCCAACATCCATTGCGAACTGACTGGAGGCCATGGCATTTGTAGACATGCAGCAGAGCAGAGTTTTCAGAGCAAGCAGCGTCGGCCCATGTAGGCATGTACTCAGGTTGTCGCAGATCCATTCTACGCCACTCTGCGCGACCATCGTCCGCGCGGGCTCGCGGAGCTGGATGCGCCGTGGCCGTGGTCGCTCGCCGTCACTGGCCCTGCCACGCGCGCTCTCGCCGCGCCGGCGGTACGGCGCTAGATTCTCTGCCTGAGGATGGGCGCGTGGATTCGCATGCCAGGCTGCTCGCCGGGCATGTTGATGGGCTTGTCCCCGTACCTTCATCTCCTCCAAGAAAGCAGCGGCCACAAATACCGTGTTCTGCAATCCGTTAGCTTGCTGATTGTCTTCTTCAAACAATGCGAATGCACTTGTTTGCAGAACAGAACGGCGTTTTCACGCTGCAACTCGCAAAACTATCCTACCTACTATTAACAAACTCTTATTGAATGTCTCTTGCTGCTCAATGTTTTCTTTCACTCTTCACTTTGCTAGTTTCAGACTCACGCTCGGTGCAATTTGCAGGTGGCAAATTCATTCCTAGGCCTTTCGAAACCATGTGGTAAGGCCACCCACGCTCACCTTCAGACAGACCAGCCCGTGTCAGCAGCAACTGCGGCCCAAGTACGCACCCGCACCATTCGTCGTCATTCGCTTGACGCCGCGGTCCACCAGCCCGGCCGTTAAGACTTAAGACTAAACGAGAATCAAATGACACGGAACATGGAATGTTGGGCGCTTTTAGTCCCATACCGCAGAGCAGAGGGAGCTGGACTGCACTGAAATGGTGGCAGGAGCGCACGAATGGCGTGCCAAATGACGGCACACCCAGAGCACGAGGTCACTCGTGTGCTGGCGGCCTCGTGCGTGGCATGCGCACGTAGCAACCAAAATCTTGAGCTAAAAAGATCTTGGCTGCCACAATCTGAGCTACAAGCGCATGACACATGCGCCGGGCTATACATTTTTTTTCCTCTCTTTTGGGGGTTGAGAGCGAACAGTTTCATATGATCATTTAGCTGTGCTCCAAGCAGAACTGGCAATACAAGCATCCTATCGCAACTTTCTTTTTTCCTTTTTTTTTGCAGAAATAGTACCTGGTGAGAATAAGCAGTTTCTGTAATCTAGATTGGCATTTTGGAATAGAGCATATCCGATGAGAACCAGGTTCGTGTGAGAACTATGAGAACTCCAATCTAGGCCACATGATCTGTGCATGATTCAGGTGGGAGCGGTGATTTTGCAAATCACCCCTCCCACCTCTCCCTTGGATCAAGATAATGTGGCCCAGATTGGAGTTCTTATAGTTCTCACACGAATCTGGTTCTCATATGATACGTTGCCTTTGTAATAACTGCATTTCCATTTAGCATAGTTTCACTTGTGTTCCATTCTACAATTGATACGGGAACCAGGCAGTTGCAATTTCATAATAGTTCCTGGTGAGAACAAGCAGTTTCTTGATTGGCATTCTGTAATAAATGCATTTCCATTTGGCATAGTTTCATCAATTCCATTCATTGTACAATTGATACGGGAACCAGGCAATTGCCATTTCACAAAACATGTTGTGCAATGGCAGATTTGTACAAACGACCCTGACCCGCCACCCCTCAATATTCACTACAAAATGCCGATCAATCTTTTTTCTAGTACAAAATGAACTTGTTGGGAGGAAAACAATGCACTTTTACTCCTGGATATAACAAACCAAATTCTGTACCTGACACTGACAGTTGACGAATTCTACGTACCGGCATACTGTTGTGGTATAACAAAGCTAGCACCTCACAGTCGACAAATTCTAACTTGAGCTGTTCATGGTTGTTATATGGCAGATGAATCTGCAGTTCAGTTCTGTACCCACAACTGATCGCCATCGCAAATTTCCTGACAAGTGCTTCAAACCACATATGTTCAGCTGCATTTGCTCTGACAACTCTCCCTCATGATGAAGGCTACAAACTGCATCCCGCGCTAACTGTTGGGATATCAATGTGTGAGCAGTTCCCATTATCCAATTTAACATTTCCTGCACAAGGAAAAGGAAAAGGTCCTTGTCACCAGCATCCCAGGATCTTTTTTTTTTGACGAACCACGGCAGGTGCTCTGCCCTTGCATTAAGATAGAAAAGAAGTTGTCCCAAAGATATTACAAGGAGGCAGCCATGGCTGGTCCTGCAAGAGAAAAACACAAAAGCACACTAAAAGACCAAAGCCGGCCAAATAGCTGGCACTGAAAGAAACCTAATTAAAACTGAAAACAAGGGAAAAAAAACGAAGATAAGAGAAAAACAAAGGATCTGCATGTCTTGTGCAAAGCTTTCAACTGCATGCCATTCTGCCGACTGCATTGCTTGCGCCGTCAACTTGTAGTAGTCAATATTTTCTTTAGCCCGGTAAGTAACCTGCAGCTACTCAAGCATTGCCAGATCTTCTCCTTTCCTGCTCCATCTGGGCTTCTTGTGTTACCTGCTACCTTGCTAGTCCTTTGTTTGCTTCAGGAACTCCAACAGCACGAACTCCACTGGAAAAGAAGAGCAACAAACAACACTGCAGACACAAATATCATACAACTTTCTGACTACAGCCTGCCGGAGGAGGAGGCAGCGAATGGGTGCGTGAAATCGATGGAAGGGACGCGGCGGCGGCGGTCGCCAACGACGATGCCAGACCGGAACTTTACAGAACGACCCTCCTTTGGATCGCGATTATTAATCGCGATCAAACTATTTGCGAATACCCCCTGTTTTGGATCGCGACCAAACTAATAGTCGCGATCCAAATATTTGCATAAACCTCCCTGTTTAGACCGCCGGTTCCTCTCCCCTCCGGCCCACCCACGGCTGCCGGCCACCGCCGCCGCCTTCGGTCCCCACCTCGGCCATTTCCCGGTCAGGTAAGGCCCGTGCACGAGCTCCGCTGTCCTCTGTTCTCTCTCTTCCGCGTCAGTGTCACCGAGGCGTGCGCACTCCGTCTGATTGAGCCGCCGCCCGCCGGGCATTCCGGCTTGCTCCGCCCCGCGCCTTCG
>LAPY01000125.1:74015-84259 GCA_000970635.1 Eragrostis tef | reverse complement strand
GAACACCGCTGAAATGCGTCTTTGCTAGAAGACACTAATCAATTGTGGTAATTTGCTATTGGACATCCAAGTCATTAAAATACTTATTTTCTTATATAAAAAAGAGAGACAAACTTACAATTGACACTAATACTCATATTGCGTCGTTGAGTCAGAACACGTTAATTTTGCAAATAATATCATCGATTTTTTTTCCTTTGGATTACCATTTACTTTCGCTCACAGATTATAATATTTGTCATATATAATTAATTAAAATCTTATTAACATGACATAAAAAATCGAATATTGTGTTAGTAAATATCTCAAATGGCACAACGGTAGATCAAATGGCAATAGTAATTTGGTCTATTTACATGTTCTCTCTTTTCATGATGTATGAAAATAAATACTTTAATGACTTGGATGTCCGTTAGCAAATTACTACAAATGAGTAGTGTCCTGTGGCAAAGAACGCACTTGAGTGGTGTCTAAGAGCAAATGCTACCATTGAAGAGTGTCCACTAGCAAATTTTGCCTAAAGAAAAAGACACGAAAACCAGCGGCCGCTTTGAAAAGATTTTTGCTTCTCAGAAAGTCAAATAAATAAGCATAACGGCTCAAGTGATGGGGCCCACTTACAAGTCGATGCACTAAGGGTGTGTTTGGATGGGTGTCTTAGCAGGGGCGAACTGGGGCGGCCACTCTTTTTGACGTGTTTGGTTTGTGGGCGAGCAGGGGCGAGGCGGCCACCGTAGCGAATATTCGCTCTGATTCGGTGGCGGCTCCGTCCCGCAAAATCGAGCGGACGGCGCGGCCCCCGACCCTCCCGCATGGCGCGCGAACATCAGGTGCGCTCCCGCTTCGTCTCGCGTAACCGCTTCGCCTCGCGTCGACGTGCTCACCGCTTGCTTTTTCCCTCACCCCGACTCAGAAAAAAAGAAAAAGGCCGGCTGGCGTCGAGCGGACCAGAGCAACCAGGAGCGACCGAGCAAGCTCGCCGGCGGGCAGGCCTCCTCCATCACCACCCACAACAGGAGGGCGCCCTCCTCTCTCGTCCTGATCATCCGTCCTCTCTAATCCAAGCTGCTTCTGCCGAGATTGGGATCCAGATCCAATGGCTGCTACCTGCTAGTATTCCTTCTTTTTTTCTGAACACTGAATGGCTGCTATTCGGATGAGGATGGACGGGGACTCGGGGAGAGATGACGATGGGGCAGGGGCAATTTGGTCAAGATAGTAGAAGGAGAAAAAGGAAAAAGAAAGAAACAAATAGAGTGTCTTCTTTTGAATATATTTCGCACCAATAAATACTTGTGTACATTATCTTTTAAGTTTGTTTTGATTATGTGTATTACTTGGGCATATTTCTTTCTTTCATAACAACAAAAGGTAAAACTCACCATAGGTGACCGAATCTATGTGCTTAACCTCATCCATTCATTCAAACAAAAACTGAGACGGCCTCACCTCCATTTATCCCTCCAACCAAACAAAAAAAAAAAAAAGTGATTCGCCCAGTCCTTAATCAAACAACAACTGGGACGGCCTCGCCCGAGACTGACCCTGCCGCAACCCACTTTCACCCAAATCCAAACACACCCTAAGCCTCCGTCAGCTCGATCAGCTGTCGACGTTCTTCCGTGCACGAGCAGTATTCTGGTCCAAACAGTACCTCAGATCGGTCCAGCTTAACCACTCCAGACTTGTATACACGCGAAGTGGGGCCTAGCAACCAAATTAACAACAGATGATCAAGCTGAGTTAACCACATAATTACCAAGAAATGGAAGGGAATTACTGACTTGTACCTCCTCATGGACTTGATCATCAGTCTATAGCAGAGTAGGCTGAAAACAATTCAAGCTATGGGCGCGTCTCTGGTTTCCTGCCCACAGACTCACCACCCCGACCTCCGAAGACATGGGTCTGCGTTGAACTCAACGGTTGCATCACATGGAGGCTGTTTCCTAGCCTCTATATAGAGCCAACAAAAAAAATTTGGTTTCCAAATTGCCTGGTATGGTATGTGGAACCAGAAGCAAACTGATGAAGCCATCGAGACAAGAAGAACTACTGACGAGCGGGGGGCCACACGAGAGTGCTGCGTCGTCGCGGCACGCTCGCAGAGCCCGAGAGGCCGACTTTCCTGTCCGGGACCTAAACGCGGGGCCCCTGAAAGCCACGTGTGCAAACAGGAAATATCTCGTGTTATTATTTATCTGTTATTATCAAGATAAAACAAAGCAGATAAGTAGATAATGCAGATGCCCACTACCCGACATGCAGCAAAAGGTTCTTCATGTAGAAGCTACCAGGAGCCGCTTGCCTGTACATTCGAAGAACGTGACAGAAAATGTTTCGGTCCAAATTTTCTGCCTGTCACGATCGGCAATACTCACAGGAGTGGCTAAAAAAGCATGTGGTCAATGCTGACTCACAGGAGATCCTGTTTTTTCCATGACGAAAACAACTGCCCTTTATCCTCGAGGTGATTTGGTGAGCAGGTGATGCGAAGGGTCTGGATCGGTCAAAGAACGGAATTGGTGAAACCACTGCTAGAATACACGAGTGTACTCTTCTCCTGCCCAATCAGGATCCTAGGAGACATCCCAATCTCGCAAGCATAACAATCATCTGCTCCTATCTCTCGCTGCAATTCTTGGAGCGCAATCCAAACTTCCAAAGTGTACTGGCAATAGCAAATTGTCAACATGGACGGGCAAAGAACAAATGCCGGAAAAGGAACATCTTTTGTTGGTAGTCAAAGCAGAGGTGCATAAAATAAACAAGGTTTTAGCTACATTGTCCCATGACTCAGTCAAGAGGGAACCAATAATGCCATTGCAACCAGTCAGAGATGCCATTTAGTCCACTCCATTGAAGAGAGCATGAGACGCACCAGCACACAGGATAGCTTAGAAAAAGGGGAAGACGTTTGGTGGACTCTCGTCATGGTCCATGGCGGCCAAGATGAAGAGCAACAAAGCTACAAATTTGACTAGCTGCCGCTGGCCCAGTTTATATATCCATCACAATATACTCTGATCCGCTGAAGTAAACAGTTTTGCAAAGGTGCTCTGTAAAGCCAAAGCAAAATGCTTGATCTGTACGGACCATTTCTTGAAACATTATTTAGGTTCAGAAATATTTGTATTCACTATAAGTATATAAATTCAGAGGAAGTAACAGATACTCATATGCTTTGGCCAACAAAAAGTACTTACATAGGTGAGGCTAAACAGGCAGATGGACAGAATCAGCAGAATGAAGTCATATAAGTAGCTCAGGGCAAGGATACGCTTTTTCTTTCTTTCAATAAAATAGTCAAGAGGGGCAAGTCCGCAGTAAACAAGAGTACTCTTATTATCAACATCTAATATCAGACAGCACCAACTTGAAGAAAGTGACTTGATTCCCTTACTTTATCTGATTTTTTTCTAGTAGCAATTTTGAATGATCGTTCCCTTTAAGCTATGACTTTATATGCAGAAAGTGAAACTCCCAGTCTGATTACAAAATGAACCATGCCCTCAAAATATAAAAAGCAGACACCATCTATAATTTACACAGGACGAAACATATGACGATAGAATAATCACATGCATCCTTGAGCTACATAGCCGCCGTGAAAATCTTTGGATGAGCAAGACTGCTATCGATAGCAACTTTAAACATGATGCTGATAGCCACCAGAGTCTAATCCTAAAATCTGAAACAAGAAAAGATATCTTCATCATCATCTGCTCCAAGAAGTCCAAGCTACAACCTACAAGCCTACAAGTAGCTATTGATACTGAACATATACATATACACCTGAGAACCTTTTGATTTAGCGTGATGGGTCGAGATCATGTGCACTACTACAAAGACATTTTCTTGTAAAACTTTACCCAGTTTAAATGAGACCAGATGCTTTCTGATGGCACTAGCGGCTGCAAGGATTTTTTTTTATTTCTTTATACGTAACTCTAATCATGGTGCCGCATGATGGAGAACAAACCAAAAGGCAACAACATAATTCGTGACCATTATGTGCTTAAACTATGCTAGATAGGACATAAAGTAACGCATCCATAACAACCAAATGAAATAAACTAGGTTATGTTGGCCTGGGCCCATTTTCCTCCCCATGCATCAGGGACAGTGACAAGGACCGGCCGAAAATTATGCACATGGCGTGATTTTATATCATGCTGAAAGGAGATAAATATTGAGTTGTGCTTCAAAGGAAACTGCTGTGAAGTGTGAACAATGGATGGAGAACAAGGGAGAAAAGTCAAGCAGTCAGCCTTGACTGGAGCAGATATTGGCTTTTCACCAGGCAACCGGCTGCTGTTAATCCTTTTTTGTATATTAAAGATTTCCACGTTCCGGTGTTTACAAGAAACGACTACATGCTTGTAAGGTGCAATGTACCACATGCTCGTAATATAGTTCATCGAATTAGGATAAACAAACGGAAACACCTGTTACAAACACCAATCAGCATAGCATCCACCAGTTTTGGGGCACCATAGTTTGTCCGGTGGCCATAACGGTTTTGATGACGTAAGCTGAAATTTGGCTAGTGCACTACTGAGAAAGGCAATTACTATTGTTTTATCGCTTATTAGGAACTTAAATGTAATTATGATTAAGTACATAACTCATTTTTGGACCGTTTCTGACAAATAGGCCGTTCCAGTTTTACTTCAGTTCAACTACAGGACCATGATAGAAGTTCAGCAGGGAACCAGCGAGAGTGGCCCTATTGAAACATGGCACAGAATATTCTCAAATCTCAGGTACAGTATTGTGTAAGGAAAAAAGGGAGAGAAAAGGCTATGTTCTATCTGGAATGTGCAAGAGATTCTTCTTGGATGGTTTCAGTTAACAGTTCAATGTCAAGACAATTTGAAAAGTCACAGGCAACTAGACCGAGACACAATCAGCTGCAATATCTATGATGGAACACAGATGAAACGTGCATCGAGGACCAAGAACTACAGAAGACTAATACCCAAAACTCAAATCCTGAATACTTCTGTATTTATGAAAAATGCACTGGGGTATTGCCCACAGTTTTGTGTAAAAAAGAAGAAGAAAAGATCTCTATTTAATGAACTGAACTAAAACTGGCATACCTGTCAGCATATATTGAATCAGCCAGATGCGCTCTTCATTTTGGACGTTTCAACACCCTGTAGCATTGCTTGCATTTTTTGTATCACAGGAACAGTGATGTTTCAAGCTGACCGTGACGAGAACCCATACATGTAAAAGGTGAACTTGAAGTATATACATCAAAGATTTCCAGAGACACTAGTAATCAAGAAAACAACATTACCAAGAAGATAAGATGTGAACCTACATCACTACAACACTAAATGTAAATGGTACTAGCACCATGGGGGACTAGCTTCAACTAATAGCTAAAGTTTGCAACCCTAAATAACGAAATTATATTTTCATCAGCTCTGAGATAAGTCAAGTATCTGGCTATAAATAGATGGCAGTATGCTCATAACCATCAAAGTTATGAATGGTCCTGAAGTTATTGTTCCTTCTGAAGCTTTAATATTTTCTCTAGAGCTATTGGCACTACCTACACTACACTACATTGGTTGGTTATGCAATGATGTTTAATACAAAGAGAATGTTGAAAGAATTGCTTTAAGCTATGAGAATATGTTTCTGAAACTGTCACCTTTACAGAGATTTCAACTTCATCAAGCTTCTCTAGTACCTGAAAGTTCATGTATATGGTTTCTGATTTCAGATAGCACAGTAAAGCACAAAGAGCTTCAAAAAATAATAAGTATATTGTGAAAATAAAACATCCCAGCATATACAAGTATATTTCAAGCAAGGTTTTAGAAAAAAAAATTTCAAAGTCCTAACAAAGTAGAAATTTTTTCTAGAACAACCAACTAGAAAATTAAATTCAGAGATCTTCATTGCAATATACATATAACTTAATTTTGTAATTGTTGAAAATGGAGCATATCAAACTGGTGCATAAGGCTACATACATACAATTAAAAGCAAAGACGCAGGCTGGACTGGCTGTCAGCAGTCAGTAGTTCAGTACTCCAATCGGTTTTTAATTGATGTTGTTAGGGCAACCTTTTTTAAGTTTAAAAAAAATGAACTAAAATTGTCAACTAAAACTAGAGGGAGTACAACCATTTCCAGTGGAACTAAAAATGGTTGACTGAGTGGAATGATCCAAAGTTACTACATTCTGCAGCGCAAACATTGTCAAGTAGTCCATGTATTTGAGATAGTTCACTGAATTTTACATATGATTTCTAATTCCTCAAGTGAGTCATCCCTATAAAAGGGTATCACTGTATCCTGGTTTCAGGAAGCAAACATGAATTAGCGAAAACTTTTTTTCAGTTTGCAAGTCCCTTTCTCTCCCTGTCAGTGCACCCTATTTCCTACGCTCAATTCTTTAAGTTTGAAGCCATTACTTTTGCAGTGCCTTCTTATGGTGTTTGCCAACATTAGATCTTAACGTACATCAGACACGTCATCATCTGATATACAAGTTTCTTAAGCATATTTCAGGAAGAGTTGGAAAAGGAAAAATGTTTAGCAGCTGAAAAGGTTAACATGTTGATACCTCACAGGTCACAGCTCCATCACTTTGTTAAATATAAAAGAAACATACAGTTTCAAGTTTAAAGTGCAAATGAAACAGGACACCTGAAGCCATACCCAGGCACCTGCTACAGGATTCAACTTTGTATTATGTTGATCATCAGATAATGAAAGTTTCCTTCTGAAATTCAGGTTCCTTGAGTTCAAATTTTGGTCTACAACAGCCTGAAAACAAGTACACAAAAAAAGTTGATTTCACTACTGAGATCAACTGAGTCAAAAATTCCTTTTAATTACCTTCTTGAAATCATGCGGATGAGCAACTCCGGGTATCTTTAAATCATCACTAGGAGACCTTCTGACACCAATGTTCTCAATTCTTATTGAGTATACTCAACTGAGTCAAAAATTCCTTTTAATTACCTTCTTGAAATCATGCGGATGAGCAACTCCGGGTATCTTTAAATCATCACTAGGAGACCTTCTGACACCAATGTTCTCAATTCTTATTGAATATATGCCAAAAAAAGATTGGAGATAACCTACAGAGAGCATGTGATTATTACTATGAATAAACTATTTTGTAAAGATGTCAGATGAGGGGCTGTTCTATTCTGTAAACATGTCAAATGAAAAAAGTAACTTTGGTGAACAGCTCAGAAGTAGAGATATAACAATGGGCTCATTCTCTAGTAACCAAGTCCTACAAGAGGAATAGTATAATTTAGTCTATCCTCAACGACTTCTAGATATAAAGGTATAAATTCTAGAGCATTAAAGCCTCCCCTTTCATCCTATAAGAGTTACAGCTAAACATTTACAGAGGTGGTAAGTGGAAACAGATCAGTTGAAGCATTTCACTCGTATCTTTTTCTTTTCAAAAGATGAAAACAAAAGAGCCAATAGGATCATAAGTTTCTTTATGTTGTTCTCTCCATCCAGTCATTTGAACTGAGCTGAATTATGCTGACGAGCTCTTCATCACTAATCATGAAGGAATTTGTCCACTACTGCAGTGGGCCATTGGTGTACCTTGCTCGACAACAACATCCGAAATTGAAGGGAGGATAACATAGTTCTCATTCTTCCAAACTCCAAAACAAGGAAAAGCAACAGGCTTGTTTACCTGGATCATCGGCTTTAAATTGATTGTTAACATGGAAATAAAATCAATAGAAATGTTCCCATTCGACATGCAAATACCTTATAAACAATGGCATGTGGTGTCAAATACAGCTTCCTCGAGCGGAATTCCCTCCGACAGTTATATATCCGAATAGGCAAGTAAAGTAACATAAGGATTCCTACTCCCCAAGCTAAGATTAGTAATACGGATAAAAGGATCCAATGAGCAACCTGATACTTCATAAAATTATCTTCCAATTCACCAAATGATGCATCATATAGCACCTCATCATCACAGTTTCTGTCATAGTCGTTTGAAGATAAACCAGCCAATAAGTGTCTTTCTAGTGCAGCTACTTCTACTCTTTCATCTGACAATTCCATCTGTCATTCATAAGTGTTGTTGAAGTTTCAGATCAAAGAAAGCAATGAGCTATCTATTTTACAGGGATCATAGTAATATGCTAAGAGAAAACGTTTACAATTCAGCTGAGATTCAAAGCTCAGAGATGCACTAAATGGTAAACATAAGTACCAGAGTTGTAGGGTTCAGAATTTCAGATATCGCTAACAGGTGGCACATACAGAAGTAAACGAAACAGACATATTTTCGGATCTCGTTATACAAGTACGCAGAGAAAAGAAATGCCCATAGTGCCAAAAAAGAAAAGGCAGACGTATCCGTATTGGAGCAGCTTCTATAACAGACCATTTGAAACCTATCAAAATAAAGCTATCTATGGTAGTTTTGGTAAACAAAGTTATGCAGAACACAATGCACTGTACTTGCACAGCCGTAACGTGCCCCAGTTTTAACCTGTTTTTTAGTACCTCTAATGAATTTTGAAGAAAAAAATTAGATCTTGACACTAATCTTGTAGTAATAGTTATGCAATTCCAGAAAAGAAACAGCAGAACATACATATTGTGATGGCTCTAGTAGTCCTAAAAAGGGAGTTAAGTATGTGTTTCTGGACATGTGTTTGTTGATAGAATATTAGGCAACTGAAACAAATATTTGCATCAAAACATACTGTTGATTTAATGACAGCTTACGATAGAGTGCAATAAATAAAACTGCCGGTTCAGGTTGCCCCATCAACAATCTAGGATGTTAGACTTCTTTTTGGCACGAATCAAGCGATTAACCCCTCATGCCGTTGCTCGTGGCATAATCCAGACAAAAAAATCTAAACCTTACGGACTGCAAATCTCCGAAATTAGCAGCTCGTAGGCACTTAAACCCAAAGTTTCTCCCAAACAGTAACGAACGAGCAGGGGAAAACATTTCTGCAGCACTGTTGGCTAAAATTTGAATAAAGTCTGAAACCAAGAATACATATCATTCAGGACCATAATAAACCACCAAAGGAAACACATAAGTATTTGCATTGTAGCAATTCTCACACGTACTTACTACTAAGCTAGGTCAGGAACTGGAAGGGGACACTACAATCACGTTGACACCGGCAGTAAATCCCAAACGCACTTTTCATGGCATTCGAATTCCTAGTACACCGACACCGCAAAGAAACCAGTACCAGACGAAGCGGATTTCGGAGGCGATTAAGCACGTCGAAGCAAACGTGCTGTTGGGCGGCTGATTCCACATCCGGAAGCGAAATCGATCAGAGAACCTAGGTCCTCCAGTTCAACCGAGGCTACAAGCACGAAGGGAGCAGGGGAGCAGCTTACCTCATGGGGGTGAGGTTGCGCGGCGGGGGGAAGCAAATTGGGGGCAGTTGGGAGGTGCGAACCTGGAGTACGTTTTCGCGTGGCCTAAACGTAAACGTGTAAATGGCTATCGAGGAGCGCTTGGAAAATTTTCAATTTACCGAAATGAAACCTATTTCAAAAAAATTATGGTATAATATTTTTTCCAAAATAGTTAATTAGGTTAATTATTACTCGTTTAGTTTCTAAAAATCAAAGCCTAACTACAAAATAAAGGCATAATAAAAACTTGATCCATTCAGGTTCTTGTTTATATTTGATTGTGATATATGAACATCATCTTCGTATATAGTTTTCATTCTACCACGTATCCTCTAAATTTTAGAAAGAGAGTTATTTCATATTCAATAAATTATTTTGGTTTCTATATTGATCAAAACTAATTTCACTAAAACTATTAAAAAACTTCAATAACCAAATTGATTGCTCAAGCCTACTATAACGTTAGGCTCGGCTCAGTCAGCCTCCACTTGTATTGAGGGTCGGGTGGTTCTTCTCTTGTTTTTCCCAAACACATCTTAACCAAATTTTATACTATAGACATAATTAGTGTCAAACGCATCGTCTCAGCAACACATAACACCACGGATGATGTGAATTACAAGAGTCATTACTGCATAGTTATAAAGGCTATCACGCTAATCTTGTCAAAATATCAAGATTTGTAAGGAATTAAGGGACTCATCGTCAAGGTGGCCAACATCGGGGTTGTATTGTTCTTACGTCAACTAAAAAGATGATAAACTTACAGCTTTCATTAAACGTGAATGGCTTTCCATATTGGAGGGGGGGGGGGGGGGGGCACCCGCCCCACTCTC
>LAPY01000125.1:45950-57973 GCA_000970635.1 Eragrostis tef | reverse complement strand
GAAGCTTCAGGAGGGGTGCGAGCCCGCGCCGAGGAGCGCGCATGGAAGAGGTGAGTACCGTTCGAGCCAGCGAGGCTTGCGACGGGAGCTACTGCCAATTGGTTCTCGTCCCCGTTCTCCTTCCTCTAGGTAGCGTGCTTGGGTTGGTTCGTTGGCCGTGGGAGGGTTTTCTCGGTTCCTGTTCTTCTCCGTCCTCGTCTGATTTCTCGCCGCGGTTTGATCGCGCGTTCGTGCGATAGGTTTCTTCGTGGGTTGGCGACGGCGCCCGGGGGATTTTCGCTCGGAAATGTGGTCGCGTTTGGCAGGTTTCGTTCGTGTGCTCGGTTCTGGAGCTTCGAGTTTTGTTTTTCCATTTTTCCTCGTGGGGCCGGCGTGATGCTGCTGCCGATGATCGCCGGAGGCTGCCGTGCGCCATGGATTATCCCCTTTCCTGTGCTCTTCTGAGCCGCGATCGCGCACCAGTCCGCTTTGCCTCGACCTTTTTTTTTGCTTTGCGACTCGGCGGCTCTGGGATTCCTAGAGATTCGAGGCTTCGCAAGGGGTTCCGGATTCCGGTGCGATTCCGCGTGGGGCTTTATGGGATTCCGTTGTTTGTGCTGGGTTTCCCTGCGACTTTGGTTCGGCTCTCTCTTCTCCTGGTCTTTGCTTCGTCGCTTGTGTTTTCCCCCGTTCCCAAGCTCGAGCGGCAGCTCGAGCTCCGAGCTCCAAAATCCGGCCGTTTCGTTGCATTTGGCTTTGCTTTTCCTGAAATTCGAGGGCCGCGGCGCTTGCTCGCGCTCCGGCGCGCCTCGTTCTGATGGGGATTCGGCGGATTCAGTCCGGTTGCGGTTTTGTGGCGGCCGGTGTTAGGGCTTTAGGGTTTTCGTTCCCCGGTCGATTGTTCTTCCTCCCTCGTTTGGGGATCGGGGATTTCGAGCCGCCGTTGCCAGGGGAGGTTGCTTGTGCAATTTGATTTCGCCGGCGATGCGCCGCATTTCGCAGCCGCGGGGGGTTGGATTGGGGAGGAATTTCTGGGGCGGAGATTAACCGGAGCCGCTAGCTTCGCGAGCTAGCTGATCCTGCTCCTCCAATCATCCTCGGCGCTCCGTGTGATCATCCGTTCGCGCGTTTCCCTCTGTTTTCCCCCCTTTTGGTTTTGGATAAGGGTTTTCTTCCCCCACGGAATAAATCATTGCAGTTTCTGTGTCAGATTCACGCGGGGATGGCATTTTTATTTGGGTGCGTGTCGATCGGTGCGACCACCCCATTCCGTTTTCGGCTTTTGCTTTTTGTGGGTTTTTCCAGGGGATTTCGTTTGCTTCTTGTGACCGGAGAAACTGCCGCGACTATTTCCGAGGTGGCGGATTCCAGGAAAATCTTTTGCGTGGCCAGCCCGCTTCGCCGTCTGGCAGTCCCGTGTCACGTCGCGTCATGTCAGTGTTGAGCTGACCATTCCCAGAGCTGCTGGGTGGGTGGTGTTCCTTGGGATTTGACCATGGGTGTACGAGAACAGGCACTGGCTTGAGAAAATGTTTTGTCTCTTCTGTTTGTTCTTACACGGGGCTTGTGGAATGATTTGCCTTCTGTTGTCAGAAACTTATCTTGGTTTTTGTTGCGGTTGTTTAAGCAAAATGCTGTTAATGTTGGAGGTTTATGAGCTGCTTGGGTACCGCGACCGACAAGAATTGATGCAATTTGAGCTTTTTTGTGTCCTTGATGTAATGCCGTGAGCTTAAACATTCTTTTTCGTCGTTTGAATTTGCAGAGTTCAGGGGACGGAGCTGGCGGCGCGGGAACGAGCGGCAGCATGGACCGCGTGAAGCACGAGAACTTCTGCCGCGCCGTCGTGGAGGACAACACGGCCCTCCTCCTCACGGCAGTGGAGAACTTCAGGAAGGAGGCCATGGGCCGCATCCGCAAGGGCTCGGAGGCGTCCAGGACGCGGGTGGAGGGGCGCGCGCCTGCTGCTCGACGGCGGCGGCAGCGGGATCGCGCCGGCGCCCGTCGACGCGAGGGACCAGCTGACGCGGACGCCGTTGCACGTCGCCGCCGAGACGAACTCGGCCAGGTGCATCGAGCTGCTGCTCTCCAGGAACGCGCGCGCTGATCTCAGGGTGGTCGAAGGGCGGCCCCTTCTCCCGCTGGAGGTCGCGCTGATGTGCAGGCGGTATGTGGCTGCTCTGAATTGCTTTGTGACTGACTGAAACCTGAATGTACTGAATAGCTTTGTGACTTGACTGAAACCTGAATGTACTGAATTGATTTGTATGCTTGACTCTGAATTGCTTGTGACCTGACTGAAACCTGAACCTACTCAATTGATTTATATACTTTACTCTGAATTGCTTGTGACTTGACCGAAACCTGAATGTACTGAATTGTTTGTTATACTTGACTCTGAATTGTGTGAGACTTGACTAAACCTGAATGTACCGACTTTTCTTCAATTTTCCAGCAATAACTGTTTTGCTGCCTGCTTTTTTCAGAGTTCAAGTGCAGTGGTCACCTGACAAGTCTATTGAAGAACTTCTGGCATTTCTTAAAGGAAAGGTACGTAACATGACTCGTCCATTGCTTGTTTTGTTTCATGGCTGATACATAGGATTGAATGCATCGTTTGACCCAACATTGTCTCCTCCTTTTATTTGTAGGACCTCACGGCAGTAAGGCTTCTGGCAGAGAAAACCAGAGTAGTTGGGGAACTCGCCTACAGATATGCCATGGAGGGATGTGTTCCTCCATTGGCAATGCTGCTTCTTGTGGTTGAGGAGAAGATATCGGGGTTAGTGAGTGTGGTGATAGAGGGCATCAGAACAAAGAGATCGATTTACAACTCCATTGTGGATGAGGCTTTATCAATGGGAGATGTCTTGGCTCCTGATGATACCCTGCTCTGTGAGATTCAGCTTCTCCACCAATTTGGATTGGCAGCATGGAGGGACCAAAATGACAAGAGAACATTGCCCCCTCTACTTAGGGCTGCTAAGGTATGCACTTGTCTTGATATGCGAAGCTCTTGTTACAAAATATGAATTGAGTATTCTGTGTGCTACTGTGACTAGCTTGTGACTTGAATATTCAATATGCAAGGTTGAGACTTGAACCAGTTATACAAAGAAAACTATTGCAACTGATTTTTTTTTTCTTGAATTCTGTTGATGTTTAAAGCCCCATACTTAGTCAAGCTCAATTTTAGGCTACAAGACTACCACGGTATCTCTCTGCAAAGACTTCTGCTGATTGACCTGTCTTGTGTAGGTTGGAGATGTGAATGTCATTAAGATGCTTCTGATGGGGAATGTTGATGTCAACGAAGTTGATTCTGAAGGAAACACAGCACTTCACTGGTGCCTTAGTGGTATTTCAAGGACACAGGAGCCAAGGTGCTCATCTCAAAATTCTGCCTTGCTGACCAATGAATTAGAATCTTACTCTTTCGGTCTTTTCAAATGCGTCTTAATTGCCCTGTCTTCGTACAGGATTGTGTGGCTCCTGCTCAAGAATGGTGCTAGAGTTTTCCAGGGGAATAAACTAGGTCTCACACCAGTACACAGCGCTGCAGCTAAGGGAAATTACAAGGCTCTTCAGGTAGTACTAACTTCCTCCTCTTCTTTATGCAATGATACGCAGCTCTCCTGCGTGTTCGAGAAAAAAAGTACTAACTTTCTTCCAAAGAGCTTGATGACACTGCAGTGACTAACTGATTTTGTTTTTCTTTGCTCAGTCACTTCTACTTCATGAACCAGATTGTGTTCAAGCTCAATTTTAGGCTACAAGACTACCACAGTATCTCTGCAAAGACTTCTGCTGATTGATCTGTCTTGTGTAGGTTGGAGATATGAATGTCATTAAGATGCTTCTGATGGGGAATGTTGATGTCAACGAAGTTGATTCTGAAGGAAACACAGCACTTCACTGGTGCCTTAGTGGTATTTCGAGCACACAGGAGCCAAGGTGCTCATCTCAAAATTCTGCCTTGCTGACCAATGAATTAGAATCTTACTCTTTCGGTCTTTTCAAATGCGTCTTAATTGCCCTGTCTTCGTACAGGATTGTGTGGCTCCTGCTCAAGAATGGTGCCAGAGTTTTCCAGGGGAATAAACTAGGTCTCACACCAGTACACACCGCCGCAGCTAAGGGCAATTACAAGGCTCTTCAGGTAGTACTAACTTTCTTCCAAAGAACTTGATGACACTGCAGTGACTAACTGATTTTGTTTTTCTTTGCTCAGTCACTTCTACTTCATGAACCAGATTGTGTTGACATACCTTCCAAGACCAAAGAAACCCCATTATTCTTTGCGGTGAAGAATGGTTCTGTGGACTGTGTAAAACTCCTATTGCGTTTTGGAGCTGATACCAAAGCCCAGAATCTACGGTGTGTAAATATTCAGATTACGTTGAAAGAATGCTTTGAATTATTACTTTGTACAATACATGCTTAACATGCAGCCTTTCTTTGAGTTCAACAGAAAGCAGAGACCAATAGAGTTGGGAACATCCCAGGACATGCGTTTCATTCTTAGCTCTGCGAAAGTAGTACCATGTAAGATTCTTACTGAGATTTACTCTTCCTGTCTGTTCACCTTAAGTAATTCTCCAATTCTCTTTGTATATACTCCTGGTTTTTAATTGATGCCATCAGGACAACTTTTTAGTTCATTTTTAGCTCTGTGAAAGTAGTACCATGTAAGTTTCTTACTGATATTTACTCTCATTGTCTTCACTGTTCACCTTAAATAATTCTCCAATTCCCTTTTGTGTATACGCCCTCTAGTTTCTTAATTGATGTCTTAGGACAACTTCTTTAGTTAAAAATGATCTAAAAACGTTGTCGTAACGTCATCAACTAAAAAAACATAGGGAGTAGTTCACTTTTTATTAGCTTGTATGATTCATGCAACTGTAATGGTAAATGCTGGCCAGGAGTTCAATTAGATGGGAATAATTTATTATGTAAATTTCATAATTGGTTAAGTATCTGTTCGTTTATTGATTGTTATGGATAGCCATAAAACTGTCCCTTTAACCGCAATGTGCTCTAGTTTTAGGGAACCATAGCTCACACCAAAAGCATCGTGTGATGAGCAAGGAAAGTTGCAAGGAGCTTATGGATGATACCTTTGATGGTTATGACGATGATGATTTCAATGAATGGTATGTCTGGTATATATTACATGATTAAATTGGCTATAAAAACTTCATGTGTCAACTCTAGGTCAAACTAATATATTGTTTTCAATGCCGGTGCAGCTTTGTCAACCTTAAGAAATCAGCATGTCAGCGTGATTCTCACTCCACCAAGAGTAAGAGTCAGTTCTCTTCGAAACAGGGTTCAAAGCCTGCGCCTCGGGTAAGTTAAACATGCTCTATCTTTATTCACAACATTTTTTTTTCATCACATGATCTGCTTCTTATGTTTTTCTTTTTTTCTTTAGCATAATCATTGGCCGAGACATGACTACACTCGCAAAATATTTGTTGGGGGCCTCCCACCTTCTGTGGACTCTGGTAAAGTTTCATATATCCTGCATCGTTTTGTGTTTTATAAATTTAAACCAATATACTTCTAACACTTTCTTTTTCTTGTCCAACAGAATACCTTATTGAATTTTTCACTGCTGAATTTGGGCCTGTCGAAGAAGCAGTAGTCATTGGATTGCAGATAGGCAACCGAGTCCAGTCCCGAGGCTTTGGCTTTGTTAAGTTTGAAAGAGAGAAGGATATGATAAGTGCAAAGGAAGCTCACCATGTCTACATGCTTGGGAAGAGAGTGGAGGTAAAGGATGCTGTCGCTAGAGGATACTTGCCTTTAGATGAGAGAGCTACTTCCATGAGGAAATGCACCCAAGAGTTTCCAAAGGTAAACCACACTGTGCTAGATGGTGAATTAACTGAGGAACATGGCCCACAGAGGCGGCGGCCATTGCCTGAGAAGTGCCTTCCATCTTGGTTCTTTATATTCAGGAAGTGGTTGCCTGGATTTCTTAGAGATGAAACTGAGCGACTTGGAGACAGGTATCCATTAAGCTCTCTCAAGGGTGATTTCAGAGCAACTTGCAGGATGGAGCTTGATCATGCCACACTTGGTTATCCTAAGCTAAGCGACTTTATGCGCTCACTCCCTGGCATCTGCAGGATGTGTGTGGTTCCTGTTGGAAGCGGACCTGCGACACACATGGTCCTTCTGCCACCGTTCTCACGACCAAAGTATGTTCCCTTGCTAGAGCCAGAATCCTTTGATCATGATGAGCTCCCAGAATCAGTGTCAGATAATCACTCCCCAAGATCTCCACTTAACGCCAACATTAGAGAGGACTCACCTCATACCACCGACAGCCAGCAGGGTGATGCATGCAGTGAGACCAATGTTCAGAGCCATCAGGGTTATGAGAGCAGCAGGAGCAATGCTGAAAGCCTGCAGGATGAGAGTTCCACTGGGAGCTTACTGGATGATTTTACTGTCAGTACCACACAAGCTGATTTGGTTGAGTCTGAACCTGCAAGAAAGCCTGATTTGTTTGTGTCTGTACCTACAAGAAAGCCTGATTTGGTTGAGTCTGAACCTACAAAAAAGCCTGATTTGTCTCTGTTGTCTGTTCCCACAAGAAAGCCTGATTTGATTGAGTCTGTGCCTACAAGAAACCCCAATTTGATCGAGTCTGGACCTACTAGAAACTCCAAGTTGATCGAGTCTGGACCTACAAGAATCTCCAATTTGATCGAGTCTAGTCCTCTTCCTCAAAGAAATGAATGTGGACCTATGCTGAAGCTTAATTTGCTCGAGTCTGTGGCTACAAGAAAGCTTGAGTTGATGGAGTCCAGGCCTACTACATGCTTCATTGATCGTCCAGTTGAAAGGCCAGCAGTGACTCCGAGCAGCCGTGAGACTGATACAAGATTCTCTTTCTTCCAGTCACAGTGGGACAAGTACCTGGTAAGGGCCTCTCTTGAGAATTTACAATATTTTTATATATTGGCTAAGCTCAAAATGTTGGTTAAGCTCAAAATAATGTGTAACTAATGCTGTTGTTTGTATTTTAGACTCCACATCCCAAGAGCGATGAATCTTGCATCATCTGTCGATCTTGCGAAGCTGCAATGCAGCTCGTCCCTTGCCTTCATAAGATATGTGTTGCTTGCATGATGAGGTGCAATGTCAGGGCATGCATGACTTGTGGCAGTGCTGTAAGTGGAGTCAAGTCATCACCTGCGGTGGATGTGACTTACCGCTACATGGTAAGAAAAAAATCGAACACTAATAATTGTCTTTGATTCCCTATATTTAGAGATGCTTTGGATTCACTGTGGGTGTTTTTTTATAGAACAATGACTTGGTATACGTTTTGGATGCTTGGTGTTATTTTGCTTTACTGGATGAGTTTGATTTCTCTGATCAATTGCTGAATATGCAGGGATTCATGGAGCGTGTTTCGGATCAAAGGTGCCAGTTGATGGTTGTCTGCCGTGGAGCTGAGGCGATTGTCAGATGTGCCCCCTGCATGCACGCCATCGCTTGCAGGGGATGCCTCCTTGCGTCAGTGACATTACTGAAGAATTGCACCACCTGTGGCTACATGATTGAGCACTTCAAGTTCGTTTGACAAGGCCCAATCCCTAATACAGTAATACTAGAAAGCAAACTCTTAAGATATAGAATAAAGCAAGCAATCCTACAGTCTGAAGGGGAGATCTGATATGCTCTCTTTCAGTTGGCCGCACTTGTGGGATTAGCTAACAGGTTATTATGGCAGTGGTAGGCGCCCTCGCTCTTCCCAGCTTGAGGTGTTCTTTTTGGCTCCTTTCTGTTCTTGCTTAGGAATGCCTTGTCAGACATGCTTAATGGTTATGCTAATGCTGCTTCTGTGGGCTTGTGACGGAGTGTTTCCTCCGATTTTGGCAAGCTCACAATATTATGTAGAGATCCACTTATGTATTATGGACCTATGTAACCAGGATGATTCTGCAGCTTATCACAGTGATGGTTGCAATGCTTTGCTGTGTGTTCCTTGGTGTCTGGATTTGGTTTCTTTTGATGCTTGCTGCTCTTTTTTATGTATCAAACCCAATCGAAGAGTTGTATGTTGATGACCCAGTGTATGTTGCATTCTCAGATTCGGTTTGACACATCAAAAAGAGCTCACGATGATTCTTGATGATCCTTTGTATGTTGCATTTTCAGAATGCACTCGGCAAGTCCCAGTTGTTTATGTTCTAAATGGTTGATCTGTGCAGCATCACATGACTTTGCTTCTTCATTTGTGCTTTCTGATATTTCTGAATATGTACAGTTACTGGTTGCTGGCTTGCTGCTCGTTGTTGTAGGTCAAATTCGGTCGATGTTTGTTGCCTGATGTTCTGAAGTAGGTTTTTAGGATGCACACATCCAGTGATTGAGGAATTTACAATCTGTATAGTTCAGTATGGGTTGATTTGTGTAGCATCACATCACTTGGTTTAAGAATCATAGCTGGCTATGGTTCTCGACTTCTTGTGTGCCAATGTTTTAGCTGTGGAGCTAAGCATGCATGGTGAACGGTGTACAATCTCTGAATTTCAGTTCTCACAGATTCAAATACCGCCCCAGAACGCGAATTGGACTCCATGGAAGGAGTTCAGTAAGCTGTGTTTGTATTTTGCCACCGACAGCCAGCAGGGTGATGCATGCAGTGAGACCAATGTTCAGAGCCATCAGGGTTATGAGAGCAGCAGGAGCAATGCTGAAAGCCTGCAGGATGAGAGTTCCACTGGGAGCTTACTGGATGATTTTACTGTCAGTACCACACAAGCTGATTTGGTTGAGTCTGAACCTACAAGAAAGCCTGATTTGTTTGTGTCTGTACCTACAAGAAAGCCTGATTTGGTTGAGTCTGAACCTACAAAAAAGCCTGATTTGTCTCTGTTGTCTGTACCCACAAGAAAGCCTAATTTGATCGAGTCTGTGCCCACAAGAAACCACAATTTGATCGAGTCTGGACCTACTAGAAGCTCCAAGTTGATTGAGTCTGGACCTACAAGAATCTCCAATTTGATCGAGTCTAGTCCTCTTCCTCAAAGAAATGAATGTGGACCTATGCTGAAGCTTAATTTGCTCGAGTCTGTGGCTACAAGAAAGCTTGAGTTGATGGAGTCCAGGCCTACTACATGCTTCATTGATCGTCCAGTTGAAAGGCCAGCAGTGACTCCGAGCAGCCGTGAGACTGATACAAGATTCTCTTTCTTCCAGTCACAGTGGGACAAGTACCTGGTAAGGGCCTCTCTTGAGAATTTACAATATTTTTATATATTGGCTAAGCTCAAAATGTTGGTTAAGCTCAAAATAATGTGTAACTAATGCTGTTGTTTGTATTTTAGACTCCACATCCCAAGAGCGATGAATCTTGCATCATCTGTCGATCTTGCGAAGCTGCAATGCAGCTCGTCCCTTGCCTTCATAAGATATGTGTTGCTTGCATGATGAGGTGCAATGTCAGGGCATGCATGACTTGTGGCAGTGCTGTAAGTGGAGTCAAGTCATCACCTGCGGTGGATGTGACTTACCGCTACATGGTAAGAAAAAAATCGAACACTAATAATTGTCTTTGATTCCCTATATTTAGAGATGCTTTGGATTCACTGTGGGTGTTTTTTTATAGAACAATGACTTGGTATACGTTTTGGATGCTTGGTGTTATTTTGCTTTACTGGATGAGTTTGATTTCTCTGATCAATTGCTGAATATGCAGGGATTCATGGAGCGTGTTTCGGATCAAAGGTGCCAGTTGATGGTTGTCTGCCGTGGAGCTGAGGCGATTGTCAGATGTGCCCCCTGCATGCACGCCATCGCTTGCAGGGGATGCCTCCTTGCGTCAGTGACATTACTGAAGAATTGCACCACCTGTGGCTACATGATTGAGCACTTCAAGTTCGTTTGACAAGGCCCAATCCCTAATACAGTAATACTAGAAAGCAAACTCTTAAGATATAGAATAAAGCAAGCAATCCTACAGTCTGAAGGGGAGATCTGATATGCTCTCTTTCAGTTGGCCGCACTTGTGGGATTAGCTAACAGGTTATTATGGCAGTGGTAGGCGCCCTCGCTCTTCCCAGCTTGAGGTGTTCTTTTTGGCTCCTTTCTGTTCTTGCTTAGGAATGCCTTGTCAGACATGCTTAATGGTTATGCTAATGCTGCTTCTGTGGGCTTGTGACGGAGTGTTTCCTCCGATTTTGGCAAGCTCACAATATTATGTAGAGATCCACTTATGTATTATGGACCTATGTAACCAGGATGATTCTGCAGCTTATCACAGTGATGGTTGCAATGCTTTGCTGTGTGTTCCTTGGTGTCTGGATTTGGTTTCTTTTGATGCTTGCTGCTCTTTTTTATGTATCAAACCCAATCGAAGAGTTGTATGTTGATGACCCAGTGTATGTTGCATTCTCAGATTCGGTTTGACACATCAAAAAGAGCTCACGATGATTCTTGATGATCCTTTGTATGTTGCATTTTCAGAATGCACTCGGCAAGTCCCAGTTGTTTATGTTCTAAATGGTTGATCTGTGCAGCATCACATGACTTTGCTTCTTCATTTGTGCTTTCTGATATTTCTGAATATGTACAGTTACTGGTTGCTGGCTTGCTGCTCGTTGTTGTAGGTCAAATTCGGTCGATGTTTGTTGCCTGATGTTCTGAAGTAGGTTTTTAGGATGCACACATCCAGTGATTGAGGAATTTACAATCTGTATAGTTCAGTATGGGTTGATTTGTGTAGCATCACATCACTTGGTTTAAGAATCATAGCTGGCTATGGTTCTCGACTTCTTGTGTGCCAATGTTTTAGCTGTGGAGCTAAGCATGCATGGTGAACGGTGTACAATCTCTGAATTTCAGTTCTCACAGATTCAAATACCGCCCCAGAACGCGAATTGGACTCCATGGAAGGAGTTCAGTAAGCTGTGTTTGTATTTTGCTGGAAGATGCAAAGAGCCTGCTTGAAGCCTGAAAGCGAACAAGTTCTATTTGCAGAGATTCGTGTGACTAAAAGGAACAGGTCAGCACATCATCTTGGTTGTTTGCAGAAACGAAAACGGATGACGGTCAACAGTAACCTCGTGACGGTGAACAGTTCACAGCGAAATCACTAGCCTACTGATAGCTTCCTGGTTTCTTGGATGTTCAGCAGACACCCCAGTGGAACCAGTGCTAATAATTAGCATTCTAGGACAAGTGGGCAACGCAGGCTAAAAGGCAAATGCAGCTAAAACTGAGAACATTTTCTTGGAATCATGAGCCTTTTTTAATCTCTCTAGATGGTTTAGGTAATGTTCTAACATATCTTGATACAAAAGCTCTCCTGTTTCAATGACAGAGTCAGAAACAATACTAAAGCAAGAGTGGGAGTACTATATTTGTGCAGAGCAGAGCAGTACATGATCACCGCCTGTGGAACTGGAAGTAGACGTCACCGCGCGTCGTCCTACTCCTCCTCCCGGGGAGGCAGCCCCGCTTGATCCTGGCCACCCTCTCGAGCACAGGGGCGAAGCTACCTATATGGTGCTGGGTGCAGATGCACCCACCGAATTTTTAATTTTACTTGCAATTGGCTTCTTTTCACCATGTAAGCACCCACTAAACTCGATATTAAGCACCCTTAAGCAACCAAATCAGTCATTGTTGCACCCACACAACATTTGCTCTAGCTTCGCCACTGCTCGACCGCGATGTCGACGGCGTCCTTGAACCCACCGGGACCAGCCCTGGGGTCCTTGTAAATAACGCGTGGGATGAGCCGGATCACCTGCTCCCTCATCGCCGCCACCTGATCCAGGCCGAACCGCCAGAGCACGTCCTCCACCTACGGAGCCGTTGCGCACGGCGGCGTCTTCCAGCACGAGCGCGCACCGAGTAGCTGGC
This sequence comes from Eragrostis tef, assembly GCA_000970635.1. NCBI lineage: Eukaryota > Viridiplantae > Streptophyta > Magnoliopsida > Poales > Poaceae > Eragrostis > Eragrostis tef. The sequence goes on along the minus strand of LAPY01000125.1, from coordinate 46,102 downwards.
GTGCTCGGCGGGGAGGTGCCACTTGTACTGCGTGTGCGCGGACATGGGGGGTGGAAGAAGACCGGCACGCAGCCGGCGAGCACGGACGGCGTCGAACGCCGACCGCCGCGTGTACGAGTCCCCCGGCCGGCGGCTGCAGGCAGAAAGCGGCG
>LAPY01000125.1:28631-44728 GCA_000970635.1 Eragrostis tef | reverse complement strand
GTACGATCTGCTGCTGCTGCTGCGGCGGCGGCGTCGCCGTTTTCTAGAGCTGGCTTTCTCACCAGTCGTCATCATCATCATCGATCGCCTCCAGCTCATCATCACCGCGACGCGCGATCGCCGTCGGCGACGCTGACGCGGCCGCGAGATCTCGCCTCGTTGATTGCTTTCCATTCCTCGCCAACAGCTCTTTCCATCCAAAGACGCCTCTCGGACGCGGCCGCGGCTTCCCTACCGCGCTGTATCGATCGGAGAGCCTCCTTGATCACCATTTGTACGTACGCCGTCCGTTATTTTGCACCCGCAATCCAGGATCGGTGGCGTGAGCACTGTTTTTCTGCGACCCCATGACGAATCATTGAGCAAATTCATCATCGAGGCCCGGGGACTAATCTGGAGGTTCAACAGCTACGCTGATGGGCGTCAGTCATACAGGATAACAGGAGGCGGCGTGATGAGCTCGTGTGTGGCGGGAAGATCAGGATTTTCAGGAAGATGAGTGATTCGGCGCGTGGTGTTCAATGAGAAGTGCAGCCTGTTAATTACTGCGCTCTGCTTCGCCACGATGAACGGCAGCAAGACTGTAGGATTGGATGGGCTATGCTGGGGACAGGGAAGCAAGCTGCGACGGCCCCTTGACACTTCCCACGGTGTTTAGTATGGCGCGTGCATGAAAGCATGGCTGTCGAAGCTAATTATGGAATCCTAGCTCACTCGTATGCGGGTTTGGTGGTGCTGTTTTCACAGAAGAAGCTTCTGTGCTTTTGATTCTGAATCTGTTCAACGTTGTTCCAGGTGCACAGGGCGGGCCGTCTTGGTCAGGGCCATGGCAATGCAAAATTATCAGATGCAAGCATCCCCGGCTTGCTGCTGTCTCACTATAGCAAACTTGTCATGGTTTCCAGCTCTGCCCAGTTAACACGCCCCGATTCCTATGTTATATGCTTTTATAGCTGAAATGCAAATGATAATACAGTCCCAGCCAAATGTGTGTGTATTTGCATGTACACCCTGCCTGCTGGCGACAAGTTCAAGGCGCGCTCACTTGCTCAGAGCTACTCGTAACAATCACAAGGCTCCACGTTAGGACTAATAATTCAGGTTTCTAGATATACTGCTAGATGCAACACTTCGAGCATAGTAGTTAAACATTACAGTTCTCCTAGGAAAGCACATAACCACATAAGCAGTACAGCAGTCAGAGGTACAGAAATGGAAGTACTGGTTCTCCATCCCTTTGCTATGGTCAATTCTATGCGGTTAACAGTCACTGACATAGTTCTAACAAAACATCGAGAGGCCACAAACTCCTTTCTTGCTCTTGTCAGGATTGATTCTTCTTGGATTGTAGCCTTGTAACAATCATTAAACACTATGCCGTCCCCGCTGACCTGCAGAGAAATAGAATGAAAGCATAAGCTGGATGTGATATTCGAATAATATGTAAGGAAAGCTTTTCTGGGGATGTGCGAAAGAGCAGGCACTCTTAGAACAAATATTAGGCAGGAGAAGCAACTACTAATTGACTAGGAGTGTCACAAGCCACTGCCATCTATTGACCACATCCTGATGCTATATCAAATCACCAACCCGTAGAATGTTGTAATCCACAACCATTGCATTACCCGCGGGTCTTCCTGCGCTTGGACAGCGAGAGTTGCTTGACCTGCTTGCTCATGTAGTCGACACACTCCAACGTGGTGGCCTTCCTCCCTGCCTTGTAGTTCCATAGCTCATAGGTGGTGCTTCTACTGCTCAGGCGGTTGTACTCCCTCATCTCCATCAACGCTCTGACAACAGCATTGTGAGGGCCTTCTCCCCATGCCCTCTTCAGCTCTTGCAGCATATCATCATCAACATCTATGGCTTCCTCCTATTCAAAAAATATGGCACAATGCTTACAAAAATTGACTTACCTGAGAGTTATCACCAACTGCATCCATCTTGAAGGGCTTCCAGCTTGGGTTCTTCAGCAACTTCTCCCATGTGGTGTAAAGTTTAGAGGCCTCCCTTTTAGCTTCTTTAGGAGGCAGCTTGGCAGCACATGCATCATGGAACGGCTTTTCGTCTAATCTCCCCATTTGCTTCACCGCAAGGACACGCCCACCAGAGTCAATTTGCATGAATTCCTAGAACACCAGTTACCACATATCAGGATATCACCAAGTCATTATCTCACACCTCAAATTTCAGGGATCCGAAATGGACATGAATCATTGCAAGTTCAGTGATATGAGCAAACCTTGATCAGAGTTTCTCTAAGCCCTTCCAACTCATCATCGGTGCTTGCACAATGGTCAGCTAGACTCTGCTGTCAAAGTGAAAACTTTAAATAAGCATAGCAGAAGCTAACAAGGAGAAATAACTGAACACAAATGCAAAGTCACAAGATGCAACCTTAAGTCTAATTTGCAATAATTGACAGTTTAATTTCAGAATGAAAGCTATAACAACAGAAATCCATGTACTTGCAGAGGTTTACTGTATTTACAGGCATGTTTCTGTCTTATAGAAATTAGTGAGGCTGAAAATCTGTCATTCACTTAGATTTCTCCAAACAAAAACGCCCTTTCATTAGATTGCTCAAAAAAAAAAAATCAGATTCACATAACTAGTAGTATACTAGTAAGATGATGGGAACCAAACATGCTAGTGCCGTCCAAGAAATCAGTTTCACTGACCTAGCATACCGGCGCAGTACAAGAAACACTAGTACACTACTAAGATGGGTCAAGATTTACCTTTAAGGGTTGGTCTTGGACAGAATCAAGTGCAACCCCACTATCACTCTGCTGCTCATATTGATTTTTCAAGGCTTCAAACTCCTGAACCTTCGCAGTGGTAGCCTTCAGTTCCTCATCCTTCTCATCCCTCTCCTTCTTGGCCACCGCCAGCTCCTCCTTCATCGCCGCCAGCTCCTCATTTCTCGCCGCAAGCACCTTCTTTGTCGCCGCGAGATCCTCCCTCGCCGCCGCGAGCTGCCCCAGCACCGGCACCAGGAGCTCCGGTGGCGCCGCGGCCGCCCTCCTGAGGGCCTCCTGCTCCATCCTCGCCTTCTCCTCGCCGATGCCGCCGATCAACTCCTTCATCTCCATGTACTCCATCACGACGTCCTTGTGGAAGAAGATCTTGGAGTCCACCTTGGAGAGAAGCAGGTTCATGCGGCCCTCCAACGGCCCATCGCCGGTATTGCTCCCGTTTCCTCCTGTCATCTTCCTCCTCTTCTTGGGTTTCAAAGGGGCTGAAATAGCGCAAAACAGAGAGAGAGAAGAAAAAAAAAAGGAAATGTTTAGCCACATCTACAGGATTACCTCCGAGAAAATCAATGTCTGCAGAAACTACTAGCTACAGTTATTGCTAAGAGGGAAAGAACCTAGCAGATCAAGAAACGAGAACGGAGTTCCCTTTTTTTGGAGAGCATATGGGGTTTCTTGGGTAAAGCAAGAAGAAGAACAGAGGGGGAGAAGGGAAGAGAGCAATTACCGGAGAAGGCAAATGAAGTGGGTGCTCCGTGATTGATTTTGATCCCAGCCTCGCCGTGTCCTCCCAATCCCAGCTCCGGTGAGTAGCGAAGGCTGAAGGGGAAACTGACGATTGCGATGGAGTGAATGAAGCGAACAGCAGAGACAGAGAGCAGTGAAGTGGGCGAGGCTCGGCTGAGGCGAATCAGATCGCTCTCGCCACTGACTAGCGGGCCAAGAAGGGAATGGCCCCCAAATGTCAGTGGCCAGTACGCGTTGTGAGTAGTAAAACCGCCGTTGCAACAGTAAATGTCGAAAAACCGGGTGCTGCTACTGCTACTCTCCGGAGAAAGAATCTTAGCCCGCAATTGTCCGATCACGACTCATTGATGAAGGGAAGACGCTCTGAATTGCCATTTTCATTGGATGCCTTTTTGGAATTTTGATTCTCATATATGTTTAAGAACTTCCCTTGTTTTGGTTGTTTCGACTGATTTATCCTTTTTTTGTTTCCTTAAAAAATCAATCTTTTTTTTTTCTTGAAGCCATGATCACTTCTTCAATTAATCATCATACATTGCAGGAGGAAGTTTGGGGCGTGGGAAGGCCAGAGAATATCTACTTTATGACTATTTGCATGATGCTGAGCACAAAGATGAGCTGCCCAGTCAGCACTATTTGCATGATGCTGATCACAAAGATGAGCTGCTCAGATGTGCAAGCATCTGGTTCAACGACAACCGGCGAGCACAACCAAGCCACCTCGAAAATTGGTCATTGCGGCTCCACTGTGATCATTATAGTGTACTAGAAGGATTCATTGCTGTTGTCAGGCGAGCAAATAGCAAGCAACATGGATGAGGTGCATAGAGGTTCAGTACGAAAACAAGCAGCGATAAAAAGTGATTACTACCAAGAACCGTCTCCACCATGCCATACTGGTAAGTGCTAGTAATCAGATTCATCAAGGCAGAAAAAAAAATCAGGCATCGTCGCATCAAAGTGCCGAACATCAGGGAGAAAAAAAATAGAGTGAGAGCTAGCTGCAATTCTTCAAACATCAGAGCAGCTGAACGTTAAAATTCTCCTAGAAAGCATGACACGGAAGCATCAGCACTACTCCATAGGTTTCCATCCATTCCCAGGTTCAACTCCACGCGGTTACAACAGTCACAAAACAATAGTTTAAACCAGCAAGGGACGGTCACAAGTTTCTTGCTCTTGTCAAGTTCTTGGCATGCAGTCTTGAAAGAGTCCATACCCGCCGCGTCGCTCCCAGCGGGCGACTCGGGCGGCGACACCAACACCCGCCGCCGCCACCCCCTCCCTCCCTCCCCAGCCGCGCCGCTGCCAGAGCTCGCCGCCGGAACAACCCGAGCGGCCAGCCAGGACGGCGGCGGCGAGGCGTTTCCCCCCCTGCGAGCACCGCCTCCAAGCTCGTGGGGGTCCACGGCGTCGCCGATTCGCGGCAGATCCGCGGTCTCCGCGCCCGGATCCGGCGTGGCCGCGGCTGGATCCACAGCCTCACGGCCGGATCCGCGCGTCGGCGGCGGCGGCGACCCGTCCTCAACCGGAGGTGGCGGTGCGCTCGACACTGAGGCCCGTCCATTCTTGTGAAGGGCGGCGGCGTGCGCTTTGCTGCGACGCCGCGACGACCGGGCGCGCGTGGGTCGCCGGCGAAGAGGCCTGGCAACTGCAACGGTTGCGCGGGTCTACGGACAGATCCGGCGTCGGCGGCTGCGCGTGTGTTGGAAGAAGTGGCGGCGAGCGAGCGTCAAGCGGCAGCAGCGCAAGACCCGGGTGGCACCGCGCGTCAAGTGGTCCGGGCTACGATGGCAACTCCTTGGCCCGGATCCGGCGTCGACGCGGCCGGATCTCGGGCTCCACGGCCAGATCCGGCGGTGTGCGGGGCCGCGACTGCATCCACTCCGTTCTCGGCGCTCGTCTACAGGAAGGTATATGGTGTGTTCGGTTCAGCGGCAGCCCGGTCGACGGCTACTGAACCAAACTCGGCGGCGTCATGGTGACGCGGCCGGCTCGGCGGCTCTTTGTTGGCTTGGCTGGCGCCATGGTGGCGCGGCCAGCATCATGGAGCGACTCGGACGGGGCACCGACATCCTTTTCGGCGTCTTGCCTGCTGCCTAGTGGACTGCAGCCAAGGACATGGTGACCTCAAGCTTCGATGGCACTCTGGAATGGATGGTCCGGCCGAAAGGCTTTTTCGGCTTCGCCGTGCCGGCGACGATTACGCTACCTAGCGTCATTTTCCCTCTTGGGGGCGTCGTTGGGGATCAAATCCGTTTTGTGCTGTTCGTCGGGTGAAAATCCAGTCCAGGTTTTTCCTGGATGGGCGACGGTGGGGCTCGAGCTCCACATCCTCCTTGAGGCGTCGTCTTGATGATAGATGTCTTTTGAGGTGTTGTGATAGGTGGTTATGCCACTCTCGGCCCTTGTGCTAGGGCGTAATGTTGTTTTTTGTGGTTCAGCCACACTCTCCCCCTATGCTGGGGTTCATGTTTTTCGTTACTTGTGGTCATGCCACAATGGCGCCCTTGTGCTAGGGCTTGTCGAGTGAGGCCTAGTCTAGCTAGGTGGTTATCACGGTTTTCGCTCGGTTTTCCCTAATTAACCGAGCGTTGTAGGGTTTTTGCCTCGTTTCCTTAAAAAACGAGGCCGTTGATCTGTGGTCTGCCACACTTTGAATACTATTCAGGTGGGGATGCTCTCCCCCCCGGTGACCGTTCAAAAAAAAAAAATGTTTCAGTGTTGCTCCTCTATCTGGCATTCAATATATATTTCTAAGATAGCGGCCTAGCTAGAGAGCAGTGAAGCCAGGCTAGCTAGATCTATGCCGAAACCGCCCGGGTCTTTCTGGTCGCCATTGGCGTGTGGTTTCCTCATATCGAGTTCGTTACCATGTCGCTATGGCGAGGCAGCTATCATCCTCTTGCGCGGCGGCCGGTCTTTGTTGACGAGGCCGCTGCATGCTGGCTAGTTGGCTCATGATGGATCGGAGTGGCTGGGTCGCCCACGTCTAGCTGAGCGAGACCTCATTCTCTGACGACGACTGCAAAGACGAATCCAGCGAAACAGCACCACAAAGCACTAGGGCCGTCAGCAGCGTCAATAGGCTCCAGGACGTGGAAGCCGACGCGACAACGGCCTGACTTAAATGAGTGACGTGGAGGGTCGAGCTACGGAGGCGGCCAAGGGTCAGGTCGCTACCTAGTATAGCCACGTATGACAGACTGCTTGTAGTACTCTAGCCACCCCACCACACAGCGCGGCAGATCGCAGTTCACATTACAACATTATGCAAATTTTGCGTGAGTTATTTGTAAGTGTAAATCTGAATTTTTGTAGTGTAGTAAATTGGAATTGTTGTCGAGAGTGAAAGCAAATAAAGCTTTAGAGACTAAAATTTCCTGACAAGGTGTTTGGTCTACAAAATTTCGTCTCAATTTTAGTATGCAAGAATTGCAAAACGGCCACATATTGTCTCAAATCTCAATCTGGGCATAGGAAGATGCGAGAATTCCTTCAAATTCCCCACTTCCCGGCAGCCTTGTTTGACCCCGGCCCGAAGCAAGACGCGGATAGCGGATTCGCATGCATGCCGTCGCCACGCTATAAATAGGGCATGCAACGCTCCCTCTCAAACCAAGCAAGCAGGGATCCATCTAGCTCGATCTGCTTGAGTACATTCAGTGGACTGAGCTAGGCATCCATCCCGCTACTAGCTCGTTGCTGACCGCCATGGCAATTAACCGAGCGTTGTAGGGTTTTTGCCTCGTTTCCTTAAAAAACGAGGCCGTTGATCTGTGGTCTGCCACACTTTGAATACTATTCAGGTGGGGATGCTCTCCCCCCCGGTGACCGTTCAAAAAAAAAAAAGAGTCCATACCTACGCGATCCCAGCCGCCCTGCAGCACAACAAAGCAAGTGTGAGATGGCTGTGTTAGGGCAACCGCAATGGGAATTGGCAAAGTAGTCCATATAGATGAGTCTCACCCATATGTGACTTTAACTATTGACTAGTTCACAATGTCTGAGCTAAAACCAGTACATAGTGGAAGAGAGGGATGAGAGTGATATAATGTTTTTTATTCACTATAGCCAGTCCATAAGCATATGGATAGCTTTTGCTATTGACTCCTTATAGACTAGTTGCACAATGTACAATGCAGTCAATAGCGATTATTTTACTCCCTATTGACCACTTTAGCACTACATTGTGGTTGCTCTTAGGGCCATGCATAAATGATATCTACAAAAGAACATTAAAGCAGGTTCATCAATCTAGGACAGCTACAAAATAAAATTCCCTATCATAGTTCATAACGGTGCTTGAATACATGGACATGAATATCTCTTTGTTGTTTGTGGTTGTTTAAACTCCATTGTCGACCACAATTATTGTATCCATTTACAATTATCAGTGAAACCTGAAGGCTCATGCTCATTGTCGAATAAAATGGACGGACCTTACTTTGATGGATTTAAGTAATATCAGGGGATATCGAATCAGCATCAATAGTAGACTAGTAGTGCTCTAAATAAATACAGTAACAAGACTATAAAATCAAGATACTTCAAAAGTTCAAAGATAGGGATTACAGTGATAGCTACCCAAATATTGTTCATATTTAGATACACACGCAGATGAGAAAGCATCCGTGTAGCAGGATAATGTGTTGAAGCAAAGAACAAGCAAGGAGGCGAGAGCATCCATGCATAAAAGTACATATCCAGTAGTAAAAAGGAAAATGTGAGTTCTTCATATTTGGTGATGTAAAATGACGAAACATGAAGAAGACATAGTTCCTGTTCTTTAACTTACTTAAAACGTAACATAAATGGATCTCCAAATCTAATTAGAAAACACCAATACTTCTCCAGGTTAAATTTTGAAGAATTTATACTATTTAAGCTGAAATTACCAGACTGTGCAGGTGCACAAGTTTATGGGCTAGTAGGGTAAACGAAACCAAATGCTTGAGCTAAAAGCTGTGTCACATGGTATCTATTAAACTGTTTTTATAACCACCAACAATGTTATAATCCGAAATCTCTTTCTGTGGCAATGTTTAATATTAGGAAATCGTACTAGGTCACCTTTGCATTACCTGCGAGTCTTCCTGCGCTTGGTAACCGAGAGTTGCTTCACCTGACTGCACATGTACTCAACACCCTCCCTAACGGTGGCCTTTCTCCCCTCCTTGTAGTTCCATAGCTCATAGGCAATACTTCTGTCGCTCAGGCGATTGTACTCTTGCATCTCCATCAACGCCCTAACGACTGCGTCGTGGGCACCTTCTCCCCATTCCCCCTTCAGCTGTTGCAGCTTATCATCATCCACATCCACGATTTCCTGGTAATGCAAGCAACACATAATCTGTTAGACTGTTACCCTTGAGAGTGATCAAAAGCAACCTGTGAGATACCAAAAAGCTTTCCAGAATTGATATACCTGACTGTTGCCATCAACTGTGATTGTCTTGAAAGGATTCCAGCTGAGATCGCTTAGCTGCTTCTGCCATGATGAGTATAACTGACAGTATCCTGCGAAAACTTCTTCAGTAGGTAGTTTTGCTATACAAGCAGCCTTGAAGGCTTTCTCATTGAGTTCACCCATTTCCCTTATCCCAAGTTTCCGCCCACCGGTATCAATTTCAAGAAATCTCTGACCACCAGAGTGGATATAACATCAGCTCCCACGCCACAAACATTTAAAAAATGCAAAGATGTGTGTGGTATCTGTGTATTGTGTAATCTTTCAAGGACATGGTCGAACCTTGATCAGCTCATGCCTGACTGACTCCAGCTCCTCATTGTCGCTCACAAAAATACCAGAGCTTTGTTTGTTTACTAACTCATTGCCAACATTTCTTTCAGATAGCTCCACTGATCTTGTGTGCACCTGCGTCCACAACAGCACTTGTAAAGACAAGAGAGCCAAAATATAAATAATAAACAGGAAAATAAATCTACATGTATGCTATTGCTAAAAAATGAAATAAGGGTTTTTGTTAAGGTTCCATACATTATGATTTTCCATCTCCAAATGAGACAGAGATTGGTCTTCCACTTGACCAGTGTACTCGTTTTCATAAGCACCATAGTCCAAAGGTCCTTCAGATGTCCTTTTCCGTTTATCCATTGATCTTGTTGCCACCTAATTTCCAAATTCACATTCAATACGTCAATATAACCTAAAATTGGAAAAGATGAATGAACAAGGAATCTAGGACTTCCATATGTATCTGGGGAGATGCCTTGCCCTCCAAGTCTTGTCCTCTCATACATACCGGCCGAGAGGATCAATGCAATACATCCATCCATTATACGTAATATGTTCCTCATACAAAGAAAACTAATGTAATCATGACTTGAGGGAGTAACTTATAAATCTGATACTCTGATTTGCCAGGTTGTTATCTTTCTGGATACTATAAAAGGGGAAATACAAGATATTTCATACATTCCAAGCAAAGAAGAAGCTTAGCTACAACTTTATTGATGTAACACTCAAGATTTAGTATCCAAAAGGAAGATGAGTCAATGATAACGGGTTCAGTGACAGCATTAAGTTTCACTGCACAATGTGGAAAATTAATGGAAGTTTGAAGTATCCTGAGCTACAAGATATTAGGGAGCACTACAAAATGTGAGGAGGCAATGGCATTAAGAATTCAATTATTATTTGGGCGCAATGGCTATGAGTTATGGTTATTACCCTTTTTTGCTGGATAGGCGCAGTGGCATTTCCACAATGTTGCTCAACTTGACTATTCTTGGCTTCACTCTCTTGAAGCTTTCTCTTCAAAACCTCCAGCTCTTTGTCTTGTTGAGAGATCTTCTCCGTTGTGCATCTCTTGCTGCAATCAATGTATTTGTTGATGCTAAAGCGTCCTCCTTCAATGCTTCCAAAGCCTCTCCATTAGCTGTCAACGATTCCTCAGGTTAGAAATCATATTTTGACATACAACAAATGGCTTTAGAGAGAAATGAGCGGACGATTTTTTGTGAGAATTGTACTAGATAGTGTGACAATATCAATGAACACAACACCATATACTAATCAAAAGAAAGATATTTTCAAAATATATTTTGATATTAAGTGCTACTGACCATGCAGATCACACTGTAACCTCTCCCTATCTTGCTTGAGCCTCTCCTTCTCTTGCCTGAACCTCTCCTTCTCTTGCTGCAACCTCTCCTTCTCTTCACTAACCCCATCAATGACATTCCTGATGTTCCGGTACTCAGTCAAAACATCTCTGAGACAACTAATCTTGTTGTCAACCATTGAAGCCAATGCACCAAGGTGCCCTTCCATTCCTCTAACCCCGGACATAGATTCTACAAGTTCAGTGGGCAACATAATATAAACAACATGATTCTTCAAAAAAAATCATTATATAAACAACATACATGTATACAAGTGTGTTTTTGCAGTTCTTAGCAATGAATTTCATTGTTTTCTACATTGTACCTAAACATACTTCTATAAACCAAATCTCAGGTATTCTGTGGTCAAAACGAATATTCAGAATAACATAGTAAAAATATTTAGAATGCAGAATAAGGCACACCTTCAATTTGGACGATTGAGAATTTGAGTAGGGCTACATAAGAACCATAATCTGGTTTACTTTGCAGGCTCACTGCTATTTCATTCATGATTTTTTGGATAGGATAACAAGAAAGAAACATATAAGCCTAATGTTCATGCTTTTTTATTCATGTTTCACTCATTACCCTTGAAAGAGGGGTACACCAATCTCACACGATGTTTTCACATAACTTACGGAAAAGTAACTGAGGTACTAACACAACTGCAGAAATTAAACAGGTTAGAGGGATTGGAACCTAACACGAGTTCATCTATGATCAGAAATGCATCCACACAGAAACGATCACCAATATTCTGAGACACACTGCATACCATCCATGAAATGTGCAGATAACTAAATATTCACCTTATCGAAGAACAACAATAGCAGCAACCTGTTGCAACACGACCAAGCAACTGTTACTGGCCCTCGAACAGACCTGCAGAGTGAGTATTCGTGGGAAAGTGAGACAATAAAACCATGAAGTAGTCAGACAAAAAAAAAGTAATATAAGAGGTGGAACAATGCATGCGCCATCAACTTTGAAATAGCTACAGAATCGTGATGGTCTGTGGAATGGAGAAAGAAAACAGAAGATCCTTTTAGTCAGATCAGAGCTTGTTCCAGACAAGCATCCGCTGCATCCCAACACACAGAATTGATTAAAGAAACGATAGTTTTCTTTCCAACTTTCATAGTGAAGGTGAACTAGTGAAGGAGAAGATATAAATAAGTAATCTTTTTCGGCAATGAGAAAAACGCTGAAATACAATACAAACACAAAAAAACACAAAGCTCCATCCTTGCAAAAGGATCACCTTTAACCTCCTGGTCCTGGAGAAACACAAAGAAACAAAGATTCAAGGATTGCAGCATAGAAGGAAACTATGTGCTCTGGGCTACCCACGAGCAGAAATCTCCATATAGAAAGCAGATAAGGATCAAAGTTGTACCCAGGAACAGCCTAAAACTTGCACAAAATAAATAGCATTGATGCCATTGAAGGAGTAAGATGAGGCAAAAGCAGGAACGGATCATGTCCTAACACAGACTAGGGCACAATATATGATGCAGTGACAAAAATAATTTCATTTGCAACCGGCGGCTTTTTTATTGCACACAAAAATAGGAGGGAAGCCCTCCCCAGTCACCAAGCAGGGTGGTCTGGACTAGGAACATACAGAATTTCCAGAGCAAAATGGAAGGAAAAAGGCTCTCACTGCCCCCAATTCGAGGACAAACCAACCAAAATGCCCTGCGCCTCCAACTTCAAAGCTAGATTTTTATTTTTCTGCCAAATGAAAGAACTGAAAAGAGGCCAAGAAACGCAAGGGACTTTGATCAGTAGAACAATGTGCAAGATCTATTCTTCATCTTTCAGAGGCGCGACCTAGATCCACAAATTCCAACGTGACAGAGCGATTGATCTAGGGCAGGGGAAATGGGAAAGATTTCCTTTTTTACTCAAAGACCAAATAAGAGTGCGGACGATCACCTCGAACATACAGAAACCGAAAGATTCTAGAACCACAGCATGGGGAAATCTGTGCTCTGGAAATCGCTACCCGTTGATAGGATCCAAAAGCTTGCACGGAATTAATAGCACACGGAGAGCAAAAGATGGGGCAAAGCAAGAAACGATCGTCTTCTGAACCCCGCAGCACACACGGGAACTCAATTCCAAACAAAGATAGCACGAACACAGTGAAAAATCGGCTCAAATGTGGTACTTAAAGCTCGAGATTTGGTTCCAAACAAGGACAAGGGGAAATCAGATTTCCTCCAAAAAGGAAGAAACAAGGGGAAAGCACTCAGCCACTCACCACTCGCCAGTCACCAAAGCAGAGCGCTATGGTAGTCTGGTGTGAAGGCTGTCTGAATATCCAACTAGCCAATCGTTTGTGTGTACTCGTCGCACGAAATGTTTACAATGTACATGTTACACAAACCTACTAAAATTTTGGCTTTTATAGTCGTATGTTTCACAAACTCATTAATAATTTAGGGTGTTGTTTTAAAAAACCACCATATTTTTAACTCATATTGTATTTCATACTATGGTCCTACATATCAACTACATAGTAAAAATTCGAGACCGTATAAATTTGATGGATGAGTATACAATTGATATGTGAAGCAAGAGTATGAAATACGGTATGATTTTAAAATATGGTGGTTTCTTGAAACAATACCCAAATTATTGGTAGGTTTGTAAAACATGCACTATACATGGTGGGTTTGTGACTATAAAGTCATAAGTTTGGTGGGTTTGTGAAATTTACTCTAAAAAAAGATTTTTTTATTGGAAAGGTTGGAGTTAAAACGGAGAGAGACAAAGTTATATGTGTTAGATTTATGAGCTCGACTCACAATCAAAGAGGGGGCGGCACTCGACAAGGGGACAAGGATGCCGCGATAGAAGAGGAGCGGAAGTGTAGTGGTAGCGGCATCAACGATGGAGGGGAGGGGGGCGGGGTCGCTAGGGTTTAGGATAACCAGAGTCGGCGGTTTTATTCAGTCCCAGACTCCCAATGTATTTTCGATCGTCGAATTGAATTGGACTAGTTTGCTTCTATGTTTGAGATTTACAATTTTACCGGCCAGGTTCACTCCTTTTTAGTTCACATATGGTCACATGAAGAGTTACAAGGTTGAGCTGAATATAGCTCTGTTGGTTGATTGTGACTATTTTTGAAGAAAAGTCTCTTCAACCACCATGTTCGGCAGGCTGCAGCTGTAGAAAATAACTACAAGCGCTATAGTTGTTGCTGCGAACGTTGTAGCGACATATAACTGTGAACGTTGTATCTGCTGCTACTGCCTGCTGCAAAACCTCCAACCGAACAAGCTGAACATTCCAAATTGCAAAGCATAATCTACGTTACTGAAAAGTTGCATGTTAGTTTCTATCCATGTCAAGGTTATAATCCACAAGATTGTTATAAATTTTGATCTTTGAACCTAAATGGACAAGGCGGAGCTGCCCTCACGACCTAACACTTATCTGGCTAGAATGTCCAATTAAGCCGGATGATATATGGATGGCCGGGTCAATATATCGGTGGCCGAATTTATTATGTAAATAAAATAAAAGGAAATATGTATGAGCATCTATTTTGCGTATGACTGGGTAATACGCTCAGACATATAATCCTATCACCTACTAAGTACTACCTCTGATCTCTTGATAAGAGCCACACCAAAAGCGCTTGAAGGCTAGCCTATGAACCCGAATCCATATTCTACTACCCAGTATGCTGATACCTCCCTCATCGTTGGACCATGTCTGTTTTCTCATACTAATTTAATCCCTACTATTTCTTGGCCCAAACACCATCACCACACACACTATCACCTCACTCAAACACGCCGGCAAGAACAGAGAGAGGTGAGAATTCAACACGCAATCATTTTCAGCAGCTTGAGCTGCCTTGCAATGGAGCCTAGCTCCGTTTCTTATACACAAGCAAAGAAGTACAAAGTACAACTACGACCATGCCTGCTGGCTATTGCATACACTACTTGCATGATGACCATGCTCCTAGAAGCAGCCATCACTTGTACTTCTGCGATTACTATGGCTGCCAATTATGGGGCCAAGACAGAGCACTCAAAATTCTCCACCTAATCCCAAAATCTGAGCAGCTAACTACCAACACTATTTACCTTTCCTTTCTCATTCTGATAATATACTCATATTGTATTGACGATTAGCAGAACTAAATGTATGCCGTTTATAGTTCAGGCATGTGACAATGTCAATGCAAAGACTAGAACTCTGTTTTTTTGCTTGAAACTACTTTATCCTTCTTCTGGAACATTAATTATGATCAAATCTGATTTTCTCTATATTAGTAGTGCCAAACAGCTCCCTAAAAAAAAGTGTCAAACAGTCCTCTTTTGAAAAGAGGGGAAAGAAAGCCAACCAGCCCTGGTGTTAGGCAAGATAACTGTGAGTTATGTCGCCGGTTTTTCAAACAGCTTTTGATTCCAGTGACAAATTTGAGGGCAGGCTACCTCTTCTCTAAATCTTTCCATTTCATGGCACAGTGGATATAGTTCACGACTCAAATTGAATTTTTCATTTTCGAATCTAATGAATACACTATTTCGCTTCATTTTTCATTTTTCATGCGGTTTGAATCGACAATAACTATGATTAGCGTATAAGAAACATCTAGTTTGGTCAAAATTGATTACGATGTAAACTCTGATCAGAGAAACACAATAACCTATATCTGATCCTTCAAAGTTTATGAAGTTACCATCACGTCTTGTTCAGCTGGAGAGTATGTGGCTTCCTTTGATCCATGAGCTCCTTTTCCTTCTCTTGCCGATCCATGTTCTTGAAATGGAGCCGCTCTTGAACTATCTGCTCCAACCTAGCCTTCTCGTCGTTGGCGTAGGTATCCGTCATTGATTTGTTCGTACAGAGCCACGACATCACTATGTCTATGTTACACGATCTTAGACCGGACATTCGACTTGATCAGCGCCATGAGCTCGCTCGAGGCCTCGTGTCCGGCCATCTCGTCGGCCTGCACCTCCCTTCTGGGGGAATTCTTCCGGGTGAGCAAGCTACTGATAAGAAATAGTGCAGGACAATAATTAGACTTTATGTTTACACCCACTAGATTAATAATCAGTTTGAAAACACCCTAAAAACAATCAGATTAAAAACATGTACCAATGAAATCCATAAAATCCAAAATGCACAGAATAATCTTTCAAGCCATGTAGAGTGGCTTGGGGCTATAGATGGCCAAACGGGCGGGCCATAATGGGCGGGCACGAAGCGGGCCGTGCTTGGGCCGAGGCTTCAGCCCAGTGGGCGGCATGGCACGGCCCACCTAAGAAAATATTAAATATATTTTTACTTTTATATGTATAACTAAGGTTCAATAGTCTAGTGGTAAGGCATTTGACTTAAATCCATGAGGTTCTAGGTTCAAATCTCCTATCCCTTACCATTTTGCACCATTTTAACGCTAAAATAGAGCTATATAGGCTTTATGGGCCC
>LAPY01000124.1:298439-310546 GCA_000970635.1 Eragrostis tef | reverse complement strand
TGTTGGTGGGGGGGGCGGCCGTGGCGTGGCTCACTGCGGCGGCCAACCAAGCGCACCCACAATGATGCATTTAATATTTCTGCATGGGAAAACAGAAAACACGGATTACTTGGCTAAACTACCAAACTACTTGAAAAATGTTGTCTCGTTTGTATGCCATTATAATTTTGTGATGTGTCGGTGACTTTCTTAACAGTGTTGTGACAACTTTTACCAAATGTAGTGCAATAAATGTACTTTTACTTATATTCTAACAATTGTTTCAATATGTCAGGTAAAGGAGGATTTGTATAAACGGCGTCAAGCTGCTGTCAAGATTGATGGAGATAGCATGTGCTCTCTTTGCCATAAGCGCATTGCAAATAGTGCTTTTGCAATTTATCCAAATGGACAGACATTGGTGCATTTTGTCTGCTTTAGAGAATCACAGCAGATTAAGGCTGTTAGAGGAGGAAATTGTGTGAAACGTAGATAGTATGGCCATGATCCAGGTACATTCCGACTCCGTACTGATAGGTCAAATGTCACTCCAGTTTTTTTTCTCAATAAAAAATGTTACGCCAGTAATGCACTGATATTTTGGATGGCAGATTTCTTGACTCTTGTTGGCTGTTATGACATGAGTTGAATACAACCTTTTTTTTCCCTAACCATTGTAAAGCTCTGAAACATCACACATTTGTCCTTTCCATTGTCGTTCCCCTGGATCCTTGTATTGTCTTTCCTTGAATATCTTGCTATCTGAAAGACAATTGCCCCATCATTCTGGAAGACAATTAAGATGATCTGATCTGGTTTGCTGAAACATAATTGTCTTTTCCGTTATATGTTGTGTTCTGAGCTTGCCTATTGCCACCATAACTACTGTTCTTCTATTTTGAAGTATTTATGCTGAAAAAAAAATACTAACTCTAAACTGCTGAATAATATGGTTGTTATGCTCACCAGGTCATAATATCTACCGTCTGGAGTGCAAGGTTCACACACCTGAGCGAAGGTGGGCAATGCTTGGAATAAGCTGTTTTGACGTTCATTCCATTTCGCTTTTTTTTTTTTGCCCATAATCTCAACTTTGGCAGTGCGCTTTGATGGAGGTTCAGTGGCAACTCATGCCGTTTGTGGTTGAAACTCTCTTTTGCTCGTCGCATCAAAGTTTCATTGATGTCAGCTACTTGAAGTCCTGTTGTTGGTCTTTACTGGGTACTGCTTCAGAAATTTGGAAGTGCTCTTCAGTCTCTTTGGAGGCTTGGTGTATTTAGTTTGGTGTCCTACTCGCTCTCTTTAATTTTTTAGTCCAGAGAGCGTACTGGCAGACTTCCAAATGTTGATGCAAGTGTTGTAGAGTTTCAGGGAAGAGATGGCTACATCTTGGTAGTCGTGTTTGTAGGTTTACCAACATGTTTTCAGCTGGGGTGTAAATATTGGCTGCTTCTATATGATGTTTATGATTCTGAATTTTTGTTGCAATATGTTTGCGAGCATCTACATTTTACAGTAAAAAAGAATATGCTTAAGGAATGGAACTGTTCGAGACTTTGCAGTCCTTGCAGTCGTCGAAGCGCGGGGTCGACGAGGCAGCGGAAGGACTTGCAGGTGTAGGCGGACCAGTGGACGGAGCGGTCGGGCGGGGTGGCCCAGAGCGCGTCGGGGAAGGGGAGCGGCGGCGCGGGAGGGGCTCGCAGCCGCGGAGCATGAGCCGCTGCGCGGGGAGCTCGTCGTCGGGGCAGGAGCCGTTGACCGGGTAGATGAGGAACGCGGCGAGGAGGGACGGGAAGGCCAGGCACGGGTGGCCCACCGGCGGACGAAGCTCGGCCGTGCCCCAGTTGGCGTTGCGCCCGTAGGGGCCCCGCGAACGCGTGGAACTCAGGCGGGAGATCATCCGGGAGCGCGTGCGGCCCCGCGAACGCGTGGAACTCCGGCGGGAGATCATCCGGGAGCGCCTGGGCGGAGGAGGTGGTGGGTTCCGGACTTGTTGTTGCCGCTCTCGGCGCGGCCGTCGTGGCGGATGGAGGCGGCGGGGAGGAGGAGTAGGAGGAGGCGAGGAGGAAGGTGGCGAGGTTGGAGACGAGCAGGACGGCGACGTAGAGGAGCGTGCGGCGGAGCGGGACGCCGGCGTCCGCGTGGGCGACCAGCCTCGTGACGGACATTGTTGACATGTTGTTGAGCGCAGCTTGGTCGGAGCGCGATCGAGGCCGGCAGGCGCAAGACTGGAGCTGGAGAGAAGCTAGTAGTAGTAGAGAGAGCGTGGCGCCGGCGGGAGTAAATTGTTTTGTTTTGTTTTGCTGCGGCCTCCGTGATCTCTCCTCGTTCGCTCGCGATCCGCGCCAGTCTTGCGGGGGAACGAAGCAACGACGGGTTGGGTGGCAAAATGGATCGGCCACAACTTTGCACGTACCAGTCCGGTTACGTCGGACTCACGGGACGACGACGAGACCACCTGCTTCTCCCGAGGTCGTCCCGGTTGTCATCGACGTAGCAAGCTCCGGCTCTCTGATCTCCCGCCTGCTGTGATCGTACGCAATTTCGGCACGGGTTTGTGAATCCCACATGGCCCACCCATGGCTGATGGCTGCGGCCCAAGTCCACAATCCGATGCGGATTCGCCAAGAACGAGATTTTTCACCGCTGTGGCTGGTTGCTGCTACTGCTGTCTCCTACTCTGATCGCTACAGTACGAACAGCACAGCCCAGCCACAGCGGCTGTTCCGATTCCGAGTTGGCCTCTCCTTCCCCCGGTTCGCTTAATAATTTTTATATACCTCCTGAGGGATCAATTATGGATTAACACAAGCGGTAGCCATCTTCTTCGTCGGAAGAAAATATTGATCGTTCCAAAAGAGGATAAACACGGACCCTGCGTCTAGAAGGAGCACAGCGGCCATGGCGTTGAAGGAGACCCAGATCATGGTGGATCCGAAGGAATTCGCGAGGTCTAAGGCATTCAAGACGAACGTACTATTAATCGGCCTAGCAGTCTCGTTTATTATAGGTTCCCTGATGTGCAGCTTCCTCATCCCGGGCCTGCAACTAAGAACCATGGCCCAGTTATGGCTGCTGGCGGCCATCCTGTTCGTTGAGACCGTGATCGGCATCCGGTTGCATGTGGAGGAATTCGGCTTGTCCGTCCCGCAGATTGAGAAGCCAAAGATATTGCGCGGCGCTGATTTATGCTAAAGCTTGATGTGCACATGTCCCATGATGGCCATTTGTTGGTTGCTGGAGCAAGTGCTGTGTAGTTTTAGTTCGCCGCAATTCATTGCTGCATCCCTAAGCAACAGAAGAAGAAGAAGACATTGCTGCATTTCCTGCTTTGTGACGGATATTGCACGTGGGTTTGTGAATCCCAAGATACCAAGCAGCCCCGTGAAATAAAAGTAGGGCCTGATCGATAAGACTCTATCCGAGCCTCACGGATCAGGATTAGAAAGAGTAAAACTACGATTACATCCCTGAAAATCAGGATGGGCGTCTGCACTCGTCTGTGCGTGACAGTACCGGAGAGCTAAACTTACTTTAGCTGGTAGCCTGGTACAGACAAGGGAGAAAAAATAGTGCTGGTCGTGTGATGATTGCGGCAATATGAACGATGGCTACTGTATTCTTTTCAAAAGAATGTACAAGCATATCTTACTTCCCATATCAAAAATAAAACATCTTTGTAAGGTGACAGCATACAATTTTAGGATGAAATCTACGAGACTATAAACTATACACGAAAGGGGGTCAGAAAGAAACTGTAAACACAGCAAAATTGGACTATAAACAGTTCCTTAAAATGATGAGAACATTAGAAGATGATATGGTGCGTTCCTCTGTGCTGTACGACCGAATCCTATCAAGAGTCTCTTATATATATGGCCATGTATGACTGAATTTGCAGCAGCTGCAGTACTTGCTGTACTTCATGACCACAGACAATGTGTTCTGAAAGATGCAATCTCAGCACCAGAAAATTGTGGTGCCATGTCCTCAATCTACATGTTGTTTTCTTTTGAGCCGCAGATTTACATACCAATTTGCAAGGCAGCGCAGTATCAATCCCACAAGTATCTTGAATATAGCTAACATAAAGTACGTCAGAACTGACCAAAGCAGAATACAGAGCATTCTCCAGATGAATGGACCAGCAGGAAGGAGGGTAGCATACACTGGAGTCAAAACACGGATTACCTGAATAAACAGTGCAATTCTTTGTCCATGAGAAGCCTAGAATTTAAGGTGGCAGTATAATAGTGTGGGCATTCATGTATAAACTTACCACGCAAGCAGGGGCCAGCGGGATGAACGTTAGGTCCTTCTGGCGGTCATCAGGTTTGTCATTCAAAATCTACATACAATTTTTTTCCAGATGATGGACATTAATAACATTTTGGATGACAAGGATCCAAATAGGAAATAAGTACAGTACCACAAACGTTTGAATACTATAAACCAGTTAACGTAGAATAAAATGTCAAGGGAGTAATCACGATAGAGTAAATAGGAATAGGAACATATCATGAATAATTCTTCCATGGATGCCAAACATCAGGCAAATGGCAAATAAATCTTTTCACCACGTTTTTATTCCTAAAATATGTCCCATAATGGATAGGATCCAGTAATATAGAGTACCATCAATTTCCGTATATATAAAAAAGAGTATCATCAACAAATCATTTAGAGAACTATCTTCGCACAACAATACAATCAATGTCTTCTAAGCAAATAAACATGAATGATTTGGTGCATGTATGTCTCCATTAATCTTTTAAACTTGTAAATAATCTCGTAACAAGTTGTTGCTTATTAGGTTGTTAGAAGTATCAAAATGCCAATTATGCCATAGACCCTCGAGAATAGAGATACATGTAACAGATGCTTTCGGCACCTCACCTGCTTGCAAAGGTCTTCTAGAAACTCTGAATAAGCAACAGGCTTTATCTCATTAAATTTTGCCAGGAATGAATGCTTGATGGCATCAATAAGTACTTCACATAAAAATACCAATAATGCATTCTGCGGTAACAACAAACAAAATCCAATGAGAATTCCTTTGAGAACTGCTAGAAGAAGCACAATGCAAGATATATTGTCATTCCACACTTACAACAAGAAAACTGTCAAACCATGGTCCCTCTGCTTCCAAGATATTTTGGGCAAGTACAAATAGCAGAAAGGCCGTGATGTGGAATCTCTCGATGATGTCTGCAAATTTTAATGTATCAAGTAAATAATTAGCATCTTTGTAACATCAATGACCAAAAATAATTTAAGTGCAGGGCATCATGGTAACTAGATGTAAAGAACTTTTTTTCAACTTTTGGCCATCAAACATGCTTAAAAGTTGAAACCACTATTACAGATTCCTGACGTAACTGCACAAAGTGATTTTGAAACTTGCAAAGATAAGTAGTTCGTTGATCATGAAAGAATATCCAACACAAGCACAGTTTGTCATACTACCGGAAAAATGTCACTAACCGCTAGGATAGAGTCAGCTTGTGCGGTGGAAGTTCAAACTGAATTTAGATTAGTAGGCATCACGCCAACATGGAAACATATATGGTTTTGGTTATGTTCAAAGAAGGTTTGTGCAGAAGAACTTTATCTCAAACCTGCAACTAGAATTTTTCTTGTGACTAAGCGGTTGACGTGATGACCACTTTTAAGTACTTCAGCAACAAATATAAACGCATATGGTGAAATAGGAAACCATGTTGTATGGAATAATGAAGATGTGAAATTAAAAACTGCACTCACCATAGTATACCAAATTGTGAAGGTTCTCTTTGCTAACACGCTTAAATACATTGCTTTTGATTTCAGCAAAATTGTTGGATACCAAAAGAGCCAATAATGCATTGTTGTGGGCAATAATACATGTCGACAAGGTGATAGCCTGAGCTAAGAGGACAAAGGAATGGACAAGTATGAATTGTTAAGGAATTCAAACACATATTGAGCTAAACATCAAGTAGCAGCAGTGACGACAATGCAAGTAAATTGATAACGTAATTGGACTAGCTTGATAAATAAAACTCAAATCATGATATGTCTATCATGTAAGGACATTAAGATAGTACGATAACTAACTCAACCTACGGTAGATATTAAGAAGATTGGCTGACGCAATTTTCAGAAAAGGATATCAAATGCAACGACAGCAATCGCCTCATCCAATAGGAATCGCATCAGTTCAAACGTCACATTATCTGCTGAACATGTTGACAGTCCCTCGGCTGAGTTGAACAGAACTTGCAAAACGTCCTCACCAAAAGATTGACAGAGTTTGTCAAAGATCTAAAAAGAAAAATACAAGGTTAATAGTGCAGATTACTAATGATACACATGAATTTTAAATGTGGAGTTTACTCACTTCTAGAACATTGTATACGACATACAGTTTGATCGTGCCCTGACCCCGAATGACATGATAAATCAAGCTAATATCTGACACAAGCAAGAAGCAATTGTGGGTGATTATGAAATGTGTAGAGGATCATGTTAGTAAATACTCCCTCTGTTCATTTTTACACGTCACTTTGGGGTTGGACACGGGAATTAAGGAGAAATGAAAAAGGTGGGTGCACTGAAAACGAGAAGGAGAGAGATAGAGATAGAGGTGTAGTGGAAAGAGGGAATATTGTATTGGGAAGAGGGAAAGGTGCATTGGGAAGTGAGAATGAATACAGAGCATTCTCCAAATGAATGGACCAGCAGGAAGGAGGGTAGCATACACTGGAGTCAAAACACGGATTACCTGAATAAACAGTGCAATTCTTTGTCCATGAGAAGCCTAGAATTTAAGGTGGCAGTATAATAGTGTGGGCATTCATGTATAAACTTACCACGCAAGCAGGGGCCAGCGGGATGAACGTTAGGTCCTTCTGGCGGTCATCAGGTTTGTCATTCAAAATCTACATATAATTTTTTCCAGATGATGGGCATTAATAACATTTTGGATGATAAGGATCCAAAGTATAGGAAATAAGTACAGTAATACAAACGTTTGAATACTATAAACCAATCAAAGTAGAATAAAATGTCAAGGGAGTAATCAGAATAGAGTAAATAGGAATAGGAACATATCCCGAATAATTCTTCATTGGATGCCAAACATCAGGCAAATGGCAAATAAATCCTTTCAACATGTAATACAGAGTACCATCAATTTCCATGTATATAAAAAAGATGTCCCATAATTGATAGGATCCAGTAATACAGAGTACCATCAAATTCCGTGTACCAAACATCAAAGAATCATTTAGAGAACTTAAAACCCAACACTATCTTCGCACAACAATAACATGATCAATGTCTTCTAAGCAAATAAACATGAATGATTTGGTGCATGTATGTCTTCATTAATCTTTTAAACTTGTAAATAATCTCATAACAAGTTGTTGCTTATTAGGTTGTTAGAAGTATCAAAATGCCAATTATGCCATAGACCCTATAAGCTGAAATGCTGATAGAATAGAGATACATGTAACAGATGAAGCTAACCACCTGCTTGCAAAGGTCTTCTAGAAACTCTGAATAAGCAACAGGCTTTATCTCATTAAATTTTGCCAGGAATGAATGCTTGATGGCATCAATAAGTACTTCACATAAAAATACCAATAATGCATTCTGCGGTAACAACAAACAAAATCCAATGAGAATTCCTTTGAGAACTGCTAGAAGAAGCACAATGCAAGATATATTGTCATTCCACACTTACAACAAGAAAACTGTCAAACCATGGTCCCTCTGCTTCCAAGATATTTTGGGCAAGTACAAATAGCAGAAAGGCCGTGATGTGGAATCTCTCGATGATGTCTGCAAATTTTAATGTATCAAGTAAATAATTAGCATCTTTGTAACATCAATGACCAAAAATAATTTAAGTGCAGGGCATCATGGTAACTAGATGTAAAGAACTTTTTTTCAACTTTTGGCCATCAAACATGCTTAAAAGTTGAAACCACTATTACAGATTCCTGACGTAACTGCACAAAGTGATTTTGAAACTTGCAAAGATAAGTAGTTCGTTGATCATGAAAGAATATCCAACACAAGCACAGTTTGTCATACTACCGGAAAAATGTCACTAACCGCTAGGATAGAGTCAGCTTGTGCGGTGGAAGTTCAAACTGAATTTAGATTAGTAGGCATCACGCCAACATGGAAACATATATGGTTTTGGTTATGTTCAAAGAAGGTTTGTGCAGAAGAACTTTATCTCAAACCTGCAACTAGAATTTTTCTTGTGACTAAGCGGTTGACGTGATGACCACTTTTAAGTACTTCAGCAACAAATATAAACGCATATGGTGAAATAGGAAACCATGTTGTATGGAATAATGAAGATGTGAAATTAAAAACTGCACTCACCATAGTATACCAAATTGTGAAGGTTCTCTTTGCTAACACGCTTAAATACATTGCTTTTGATTTCAGCAAAATTGTTGGATACCAAAAGAGCCAATAATGCATTGTTGTGGGCAATAATACATGTCGACAAGGTGATAGCCTGAGCTAAGAGGACAAAGGAATGGACAAGTATGAATTGTTAAGGAATTCAAACACATATTGAGCTAAACATCAAGTAGCAGCAGTGACGACAATGCAAGTAAATTGATAACGTAATTGGACTAGCTTGATAAATAAAACTCAAATCATGATATGTCTATCATGTAAGGACATTAAGATAGTACGATAACTAACTCAACCTACGGTAGATATTAAGAAGATTGGCTGACGCAATTTTCAGAAAAGGATATCAAATGCAACGACAGCAATCGCCTCATCCAATAGGAATCGCATCAGTTCAAACGTCACATTATCTGCTGAACATGTTGACAGTCCCTCGGCTGAGTTGAACAGAACTTGCAAAACGTCCTCACCAAAAGATTGACAGAGTTTGTCAAAGATCTAAAAAGAAAAATACAAGGTTAATAGTGCAGATTACTAATGATACACATGAATTTTAAATGTGAAGTTTACTCACCTCTAGAACATTGTATACAACATACAGTTTGATCGTGCCCTGACCCCGAATGACATGATAAATCAAGCTAATATCTGACACAAGCAAGAAGCAATTGTGGGTGATTATGAAATGTGTAGAGGATCATGTTAGTAAATACTCCCTCTGTTCATTTTTACACGTCACTTTGGGGTTGGACACGGGAATTAAGGAGAAATGGTGTAGTGGAAAGAGAGGGAAGTGAGAATGACATGTAATTTGAGAAAAATGGGTAAGGCTAGAATGACATGTATTGTTGAACGGAGCGAGTACAATGTATGAAAAACCAACCTATCATTTGCAATGAAGCAACTCCTAGGGCTAGAACTACAAAGCATCCATAATCTGACAAATCAGCAGCATTTGGCCGTAGAAACTGTCTGCCACAAATACAACAGATAAATAATTATATGAATCAATATATACACCAAAGGACTAAACTGGAAGGAGTGATGGTAGGAAAAGAGTAATTATGAAATCATGAAGTAAAGCTGTTAAGCATTTGACTGCATTTCTGGCACTACAAAAAAGAAAGATCATCGCCAATGTACCAGTTAAGCAGCACTGGCAATGGATGATACAGAGCATTAACTGTAAGATGGGAAATGAACGTATTGCCTTGAAATAAAGGCAGAGACATGCATGTTCCTGCTTAGATATACTTCAGGATCCGAACGTTTTTACGAAACCATGCATTTAAACTGAATTCATCTCAACTAGAATACAGGTAAGTCTCTTATTAATATTCAAGAAATAAACCATTCTTGTAAGTCTCAATACATAACATCGAAAAGTAATGGCCAGGCAGCGTGTTATTTTCAGTAGCTCTAAA
This sequence comes from Eragrostis tef, assembly GCA_000970635.1. Taxonomy (NCBI): domain Eukaryota; kingdom Viridiplantae; phylum Streptophyta; class Magnoliopsida; order Poales; family Poaceae; genus Eragrostis; species Eragrostis tef. The sequence goes on along the minus strand of LAPY01000124.1, from coordinate 300,722 downwards.
TTTAAGCAGCGGGCTCCAAATTAGGCAGCATAGGAAGATACCCTCACCCAGTTCAGGTGGTCACTTCCAATGTAATTATAGACAAATGTGCCATTCAAAATGTTAAAACCAAAATGGTAACTCTCTGAACAGCAAATAATCCTAGTATGACATCGAATCAAGCATAACCAGCATTATTACAATGACATTATCTTGCTTAACAACAACTCAGTTTAAACCTGTTACAGGCACCAGGCACCTTAAAAAGAATCTAGTATACAGTAGTACTGAAAGCCCACCTTGTTTTCAGCACCCGCCAAACCGTAACAACAATCCGTGCAGGCATAATTGTAAGCAACGACAGAAAGGAATCCAGGCAGACAAAGAATCCTGCGACAATTAGCTGCAGCATTTTATCACAATCAAACATCTTCCTGTCAAATAAAGAAATGCACAGTAATCCTGAAACATGATAAATAGTGGATAGTGCATGATCTATCTGTGCTCATTTCGTCAGGATCACATCAAAATACGGAATCACTTGAATTACTTAAAGCAACAGTTATAAGTCCTTAGCAGCAGATACATTACATGCACTTATGACCAAGCCACCCGACCAGGAATAGATCGTATTTCAACTCAACACCAAAAAAGTGTCAGTACAAAGACATATCGTAGGTCTGATAGGATGTCAGGCCTATAACAAACACCTAAAAATGGCAGTATTCTTTTTATATACTTTGATAGCTTGACGCTATAACTACTCATTATGTGTGATTTACCTTGTAACTTCTCGAGTAGTAAGTGTTGCACTTGTTTTCAGAAAGACATATGGGTAGTTCTGATAGGAAGTCAGGTCTATAAGCAACACCCAAAAATGGCAGTGCTCTAAGTATATACTTTGACAGCATGACACTATAACTACTCATTCATGTGTGATATGTCTCGTACCTTCTCGAGTAGCAAGGGTTGCGCTTTTTTCTAGTTTGTATTCAAAAAACTTTACCATGAGTAGCATACTTTGAATAACCCTCAAACTGTTTAGTTGCATTTTATTATAACATCCTTTATTTGGTCTATTCAACTGCTACCCAAAACCATGTTCAAAATACTCTACCAGAATGGCAGAATCAGAATTATCCAGATTCGCTCTCCGTAAAAAATATGTGGTGCATTATGGTTTCAGGAATATAGAAAATTGCTGATAGCTCTTGAATATTTACTCTCAGTTAAAATGCGTGGTACTTATGGTTTCAGGAATATAACAACTTCATGATACTTGCATATTGAATTAGCGTTCAACAATGCATGACCAAGCAAGTTCATAAAGTCAAAAATATAGTTTTCTAACCCACGGGGTGTAACAAAAGTAGATTAAAAGTGCAGATGTGTACCCGCTCACACCTCCAAGGGACATGAAACATAGTGTTGTACACCCGCTGTCGTTTCTTCTCATTACCCACTGCAATTGTGCTTCTAAGTGAATTACCACCGTATAGTTCTCCAAGGAAGTATCTGAATGGTGAATTGTCAAGGCGCTCGACTTCTGCAGCAGCATAATGGTTGAAAATAGGAGTAAATATGCATGTAAAGCACTTCTTAACTACACAAGAAATAGCCCATGGTAACCAAATGTGAAATGTACCATATCATCCACTGGCAGTGAAAACACACACAGAGAGACTCGGACACAAAAGTAATCTGCAAACTGGTAATAGGAAGAATGCATAGTTTTCAAAATAAGAGAGCACTCAGAAACTCAGTGCAGCCTTGAATTAGAAAACAAACTCCTGAATCGGGAAGAAGGTTATAATAAGTTCACATTGGAATCAGAAATGAGCTCACAAAACCACATTGCTCTGTATTTCTGATCAAATCACCCCAAATTTAGTTGGATACACCACGCATCCAGAAACATAAACAATTTGCACTTATGACTATTCACTTTCCAGGACTAAAGCTCCTATTCTATGCTATGCAGGAACAGAATTTACAAAAGGCACACTCTGTTTTGCTCATCCAACGAAAATGTACCAAACTATCTCATCAATTTCTATCAAATATGCATTGTCTAAGGTCAGGGCTGAAGAAACGTCGACCATATGATCAAAATCCAAAGATTGGAGGCTGGTAGTTTTGCATAATATCAATAGAACAGAGAGATCTGTACCTCCGAGAATGTTACCATTCTCCTTCATGAACTTTTCCCAGTCCAGCGACTCCTCCTTCTCCAGCTTCTTCTTCACACCCCCATTCGCTTCAGGCTGCCATGCCGCGGCCGCCACATCGGCCAACGCCGCTGCA
>LAPY01000124.1:161481-178992 GCA_000970635.1 Eragrostis tef | reverse complement strand
GCTGCTCGCCCCGCCGGCCAACCCCGTGTGCCGCTGCCACTCGCGCGCGCTCCACGGCGGGCCCGTCGCCGTCGCTGGCCACACGGACGACCCGAGGCGGATGAGCACGCGGCGCCGCGCCGAGATGGTGTTGCCGCGCCGGGCAAGGAGCTCGCCGGGCAAGGGGGCGCCAGGTAACCCGCGGCTCGCCGGGCAAGAGCGCGCAAGGGCGGAGCTCACCCAAGGTAGTTCTTCCTGGACAGCTAGTTTTCCTCTTTTCCCCCCAAGCTACAAATCTACGAAATTGACAATATTCACCATGAATTCAATCAAATTGGTCACATCAATCTCTTATATACTCCCGCATGAATCCATTTTGCTAGTCACCTACACCTCTCCGTCCAAACTTGGCCGCTGGTGATTGATCTTCTTTGAGGCGGGTGGTTCGTGATGTCTTTGGAACGAACAGGGGAAACCGATTCATTGTTTACTCCTTTGTTCGGTGCCGCGGGGGGATGGCGTCGCCTGCGGCTCCGCTGGAGCCGAGCGTGGGCGAGGAGGCGGACCGGGAGGATGGGGAAAGCGAGGAGGACGAGGTCTCGGCTGGCGGCACGGTGTTGGGGTCGGAGGCGGAGCTGCGGGAGGCGAACTCGCCGGATGGCGGACCGACGCTGGGGAGTGACCGGAGAGGGTTGGTGAAGGAGGATGGCGAGGCGTCGCAGCGGTGGCGGAGGCAGCAGACGAGGATGCCTTCGGAGGAGAGAGGGAGTCCATTTTTCCATCGTCTCTCTCCTCCGAAGCAAATTGCTTAGCCGCTTTGGATACTCTGTTGGAGGCCACTGCCTCGTGAACAGTAGCGCTCGGAGTGGCAAAAATGGATTTTGGGTGTCGTTGTTGGAGTCAGCCTAAGGACCACGCAGATGCATGTGCGCATGATCACATTGATCAGTGCTTGGAGATGGAGGCAAAGGGACAAAAGAGAACGCGAAGCAAAGTTGGGTACCTGCCTGCCGTATCGGCTTATCACAGTTTACAGATGTGGTCATGTGGACCTGGCATTCTTTGGCAGCGTCAGATCGCTCGTTGAGCATTTTTGTCAAGCTGCGAAGGCAGGGAAGCATATAATAGGGATGAGCCGATGATGGTCTGTTCGCAGCCCGTTTGTTTGCAAGCATGCGCTGTACCTGAAGCGGCTCCGGCGAGGGATACGTGTGCAGTATCACATCTGTAACCTGCACTCCAATCATTCATTTCAGATAAAACGTGCACCGGTATTCAAATCACAGTTTATACGCCCCTTCAACGTGAGTTTATCTAGCGCTGTTGTCGTACAAGCCACGAATGCAGCTCTTCTTCGTGCATACTAGACGTAGATCCAATCTTGGATGACTTACCTGGTTGTATTCGAGTGATGGTAGCCAGCAATTCTGGTGCACATCGGGTTTCATGGAAGTTCCTTCCCAGTTTTCTTTCTTGTCTTTTTAATTAAGAGAAAAGACTTCATAATGATACAATGCAGACCTCTTGCCCCACTCTTCTGAGCAGAACCAAATACCAGAATTCGAATGCCATTTCTGGGACCCAAGTTAGGTTGGATGAGCCCTGAGAAAGTTAGGTTCCATCAATCAAGCTCCCAATAGGGTGCAATTATGCACCCTCTCCCCACGAAGCACAATTTACCTGAAAAAAGAGTGGAAGGTACGAAAAGCAGAGAGTGCCGAGATAAGATAACGAACGATCCCCTTATCGTCCATCCACCGGCTCATCTCTCACGCCGTGCAAACCCGCCGATCTACACGACACTCCTCTTTGTTCCTCCGGTCATCGCAATCCTAATCTCCATCGTGATACGATATGCCTGCGCGCCACTACGGGTGGTAGGCGGCACGAGACGCGTCGTTGCACCTCGATCTCGTATTTCTCATCCGTGCAAGCAAAGTTGAAAGCTTCTTTCTCGCTGGTGATCAGAGAAATTACCTTGCGCGCGGCAACCGGAGATGATAGCCATTCGCTTTGGTTTGTTCCAGGTGTCATTGTCCTCTGGCCCGCTCGATCGGAAAGGCATCGACGGACGCCGGGACTCGACAGCGCGTGGGATGCAAGCGACGGTGATGGTGGTGGACGTTCAATGCTTTGAGCAAACAAAGCAAAGATCTTTTTGGAATCCTGCGCGAGGTTCAGCGCACCGAATCTGGGCTCCAGACAGAATGCAAGTCAGAATTGTACAATTCGCTCCGTAAATGTTTTCATGTGACGTGCTTTGAATGGAAAAAAAAACGCGTTTGTAATAATGTTGTTGCTGGTTTTCACTCACAGGCGTTTCGCAAACAGAAATCAGGAGTATAGATAGGCGTACGGTACTGGTAGGTGGTTCAGCCGTTCAAGTCATCGGTTCCGTTTCGGCCGGAGGGAGGGAAGGAGAGCACCTTGCTTGCTTCCGTTCAAGTGTCGTGTGAGCCGTGAGTGACAGCGGGCGTACAGGCTTGCAGGGTAACGGACGGACGTACGCGGGCGAGGACAGCCGTACCACTTGCTCGTCCGGAGCGCCACGCCAAAGTCAGCAGCGCGCTTCGCGGAAAAAGGCGCAGTCCACCAACCAACCTCGGGGGCGTCGTCTCCTCCTCCATTCACCGCCGCGCCTCTACTACTTATAGAGGGGGTAGCCGAGCGCTGCGACGCACACATCACTCAGACAGACTAATCGCTCTCACCTATCTGCACCTCAAAGAAGGCAAGCAACCATCTGCAGTTCAACGAAGGCAAGAGAGCCTGCCGTCGAGCAGCAGCGAGGAAGAAGAGACATCGCCGTCGTCGCCATGGCTAAGCTCGCCGACCTCGTCCGCGGGGGAGGACAGCCGTACCACTTGCTCGTCCGGAGCGCCACGCCAAAGTCAGCAGCGCGCTTCGCGGAAAAAGGCGCAGTCCACCAACCAACCTCGGGGGCGTCGTCTCCTCCTCCATTCACCGCCGCGCCTCTACTACTTATAGAGGGGGTAGCCGAGCGCTGCGACGCACACATCACTCAGACAGACTAATCGCTCTCACCTATCTGCACCTCAAAGAAGGCAAGCAACCATCTGCAGTTCAACGAAGGCAAGAGAGCCTGCCGTCGAGCAGCAGCGAGGAAGAAGAGACATCGCCGTCGTCGCCATGGCTAAGCTCGCCGACCTCGTCAACCTGGACCTGTCGGACTGCACCGACAAGATCATCGCCGAGTACATATGGTGAGATTGCTTTTCAGACTCTTCTTCTTGCTCATCGATCTATCTCTACGTCTGTTTCAAGTGATGCTCTTTGGTCGTTTCCATGGCGTTCTCCTGGTATTTGGTACCGGGGTGTGTCGCTGGGAAACGATTAACTAGCAACCGGTCTCGTGCGGCAGTAGAATTGGATCATGGTTACAGAATTGTGTGACTGCATTTTAATTAATATGTTCCATTGACATGCAAAGTTATCTTCATGCATGGTTCACATCCGGTTATGGCTTATCGATAGATTTCTTTTTCCGGGCTGCAAAAGTTATCTTCATGATTTTTCCTTCTTTTTTTTTATTTTTCCCAAACGGCTGCCGTTTACTTGCTCCCCTTTACAAGCTATTACACAGAAGATCAGCATGCCACTTTTAGGCCGTACTAATGCACTACTAATTGTACCGTGTCATGCAGGGTTGGTGGTACGGGGATGGATGTGAGGAGCAAAGCCAGGGTACGGTACACCTTTCCTTCTCTGCACCCTGATAACCATGAATCCTTATCTTGACTCCCCCATAACATTTTCTTTGGGTGATACGTGCCACGCAACTGTGCCTTCGTGGTCTCTGATAGCCTTTCAAGTGCCTTTGTCAATATGAACTAAGAAAACAAAATACTAAACTTTCCAAGTCCTTTACAACTCATGTGATGACTTGCTTCCATCAGACGTTGTCCGGACCTGTTGATGACCCAAGCAAGCTTCCAAAGTGGAACTTCGACGGTTCCAGCACCGGCCAAGCCACGGGTGACGACAGTGAAGTCATCCTTCGGTACTCTCTCGACTCCACCTTTTCTTTGCACCTGTGGCGCGCATTCGGCATCACTCGTCTAAAATTTAGAGGGGTATAAACAAAGAAATCATGTCATTTAAGAGTGTTAATTACAAAACTAACTGCAGAATCTCTGGTCTAATTCGCGAGACGAATCTAATAAGGGTACTTAATACGCGATTAGACGATGGTTACTGTAGCATTACTGTAGCATCATTGTAACAAAACATAGACTAACCAGGCGTATTAGATTCGTCTCGTAAAGATGTACCTATATGTAAAAGGGTTTTTTTATTAGACTTTATTTAGTACTCTTAAATAATAAGATTCTCTTTGATTTTAGAGGTCTAAAGTCTAAATACTAATACAACGAACGCGCCCTGATGATGTGTTCCTTTTGTGTGCACTGAAGTATTGAGCTAATTTAATCTTCTTCTTTTTTACATCAAGACCCCAAGCCATCTTCAGAGACCCGTTCAGGAAGGGAAAGAACGTCCTGGTAACAAACCTGTCACTGATTCACAGCTCATATGTATTTGCAAAAAAGATACTGACATGAATCGGATACCGAGACTTCAGTCTGATATGGGCCTGTGCGTAGGTTATGTGCGATTGCTATGCGCCAAACGGGGAACCGATTCCGAGCAACAAGCGGTATGGCGCGGCCAAGATATTCAACCACCCTGATGTCAAGGCTGAAGAACCATGGTCGGTATCTTCAGTACTTTCATAATTGTATTTTTGAACGGTTTTTTCGTTTAAACTTTCAACCTAACAGTGCTTTTTCTACCCACAAAATTCAGGTTTGGGATTGAGCAGGAGTACACCCTCCTTCAGAAGGACATCAACTGGCCTGTTGGGTGGCCACTAGGTGGCTACCCAGGCCCTCAGGTAAATGCAGAATTTTAGCCCACATTCATGCTGCATGCTGCATCAATTAATCTTGGTAGAAATCTAATTTACTGGCCCACTACTTCAAACTGAAATTGTTATTTTTAACTTGGTATCCGTATCAGCCATAATAACCAGAGTAGGTTCATCAATCATTCTCGTCACAATCCATAACAACAAAGTAAATTTGTACGACAGGGACCTTACTACTGCGCTGCCGGAGCGGACAAAACCTACGGCCGAGACATTGTCGACGCGCACTACAAGGCCTGCCTATACGCCGGCATCAACATCAGTGGGATCAACGGCGAAGTGATGCCAGGGCAGGTAAAATTGCACAATGTTACTTTCGCTGCGTAACTTTCTAGTACAAAGTTTTATGTATCGACGCCCTTTTTTGGACGAATTTGCGCCAAATGCTGATGGAGTTCTGTGTAAACAGTGGGAATTCCAAGTCGGCCCTTCCGTCGGCGTCTCGGCCGGCGACGAGATCTGGGTGGCTCGCTACATTCTTGAGGTGAAACTGCATTGTCCTTCTGTAGTGTCATGTGCCACAGTAACGTAGACAGTACGATGTTTTGCTAACGAGACGTGTGTTTTGCTTTCTCTGTCGTTGGCAGAGGATCACTGAGATTGCTGGTGTAGTCGTCTCCTTCGACCCGAAGCCGATCCCGGTGAGCATTTCTTCTAGCAAATGTTTCTGTTTGGTGTATGTTATCCTGCTCTGGTCTTGTGACTCCCGTGTGCTTGTGACTGTGCAGGGCGACTGGAACGGCGCTGGAGCTCACACCAACCACAGGTACAAACAAAATGATACTGTGAAATTGGGCCTTGCGACGCCTCTTGCTAATACGTAACGTGAGTAGCTAATAAGCTGGTGATGTGGGTTCAGCACCAAGTCGATGAGGTGCGAGGGCGGGTACGAGGTGATCAAGAAGGCGATCAAGAAGCTGGGCATGCGGCACCGGGAGCACATCGCCGCGTACGGCGACGGCAACGAGCGCCGCCTCACCGGCCGCCACGAGACCGCCGACATCAACACATTCAACTGGGTGAGCACGAGATACCAGCAAAACACTCCTCATGCATCTGCATTCTCCGTGACAGATCACGAGGCCCTCGTCTCTTCCTCTGACGAGTTTCCTTTGGCTTGTGATGTTGTCAGGGTGTCGCCAACCGCGGGGCGTCGGTGCGCGTCGGCCGGGACACCGAGAAGCAAGGCAAAGGTGAGACTTTTGCATGAGGTTTACGAGATTCTGAAGCGCTCTTGCAGCTAGTTCTTGACATTGAGACTCCGTGGCTTGTTTCCAGGCTACTTCGAGGACCGGAGGCCGGCGTCCAACATGGACCCGTACGTGGTGACCGCGCTGATCGCGGAGACCACCATCCTCTGGGAGCCCAGCCACTCCAACGGCGTCGTCGCTCCCTGAATCATCCTCCTCCGTCGTCATTGCACCCGTGTTGGCGTGTGTGTGAGAGGGAGCCGTGTTGCAGAGACCGCGTGTTGTGTGTATGCGTGAGCCGTGGAGCAGCGATGCCAAATGAGGCTGACGCTGTTGGGACCTTGGGGGGCTTCACTTGACAATAATAACTGCATTGTGCTCGTTCTCGTAGTTCGTTGTGCGTTTGTCATTTGTGAATTGCTTGCTAGTGATGGCATCTAGGCTTACCTACCTTGGTGATGGAACCTGTACGTCCGTCTGGCTGGCTAATTGCCACCTCCTCTGAAACTGATCCATTCGGCTCCAAACAGTCAAAAGGATGGGAAAGACGGAAAGTAATCATATCGGATCATGTGGTCTGCCACACGAGCAGAGCATGCATCTGAAATTCAGAACTACTACCCGTTTTGTGCACTGATCTGCCACAAGAACAGAACGTGCATCTGAAATTCAGAACTACAGCTTTCAATACTCAAAAGTTCCCTACTGTTGAAATTGCAAGGCAGAGCGTTGAATAACCTGAACTGGTATGCCAATCAACGTCTAGCAACCTGTGTCGATGCCAATACCAGTTTTGGCTTGTTCCAACAAGGATAATATCCGTGATTCATGATTTAAAGTTACTAAAGACTAAAGACGGCCTGTATATTTTGCATACATGGAAAGGTTACAAGCCAGTTCATACCTGTATATTTGGCATACATGGAAAGGTTACAAGCCAGTTCATATCACTGACTTCATATCCCACAGGAGTACCAAACAGACACAAAAACAAAGGAATACGGTCACAGGGCAAGACAGATGCAGATACTCAAACCAAAAAAACATATCGATACATTACGAAGCACATCACTGTGACAGGATTATTGCCGCATGCTGTGCCAGCGGCAGAGTCTGCAGTATTGGCAATAGAACGAGACAAGTCTGATACATACATTTTATTCAGTGGTGAGATGTAACAAAAAAAATACAAAAAAAAGCTATCGGACAAGAGGCCGAATTAAGTTTGTGTAAGCGCCTCAACTCATTCTAAAAAGGGAGAAACACTTTCAAAATTTATGTGATCACGGTGGGGGCAGACCGGCCAGTGTACTCTTGCATCTTAGAGAGCTTGAGTGCCACATCAACCTGAGATTAAACATGAGATCAGTAACAATGTTTGCACAAACGGACGCAAATGCATCCAACTGTATACAAATATATCTTACCAGTGGAGCAAGGGCATCCTGTGATTCCCTCCCAATCTTTGAGGGGTCTTTCTCATACTGCTCAATGTAGACACGGATGGTGGCACCAACAGAACCAGTTCCAGACAGACGGAACACCTAGAATGCCAAGAATCAATGTTAGCTCACAGCGTTTGTTGCAACCAGCATGACTGGCTGAAAGGATCCACCGGACTGATGCAGACCGATTGTGTTGCAAAAATCAACGGTTACAGTTTTACAATGCTTCGTTTGCTATGGTTCAAGAAATATATGGAGTATATCTGAAGGAAAATGCTTCTGCAAACAAATAGCACAAGGTTATTGACTCTACGCACCAGTCGTGAACCATCTCCAAAGAGATACCGGATACCCTGGTGCTTGGAGACAGAACCATCAACAGGGTCCTTGTACTCAAACTCGTCAGCTGCAACTACGTCAGATACATCCGACCGAATCTCCTTGATCAACCTGATGAAGAGATAACTTAGCCAAGGCACCAAACAATCCCAGTTTGCAATTGTATAACACTAGGATAATTCTAAAGTATCACTCGCATAAAATTTCTGGAGATCAACTTCACCAGAATCCCACTTACTTGTTAACATCAGAAAGTGACGACTGCATGCTGACCAGATTTGACATAAGTTCCTTAGCAGCACCCGCATCAACATTCTTCACAAACAAAAAATGAACATTTAGCATGCTATCAAAAGCTTGGTACAGACTTGCACGGTGCATATCAAAAGAATAAGTACCTCGTAGTCATAGCGTGTATAATAGTGGCGACCATAAGTGGCCCAGTGCTGACGAACAATATCTTCAACGGAGACAAGCTTATCTCCTCCAAGGTTGTCCTTGTTCTTAAAAGCAAGAATAGATAGCCATGCTAGCACAGCCCAGATACCATCCTTCTCACGAATGTGGTCAGACCCTAAAAGCAGTAGATATAAAGAATCTCAATTCTTCTAGTACCAATGCCGTCAAGTATTGAATAGGGATTAGTTTGTTCAATTTGGCAACTAAAGATAAAGCGAGAGAGCTCATTTCTCGAGCAAATAAGCCATTGCCCTATTCCTTTACCACAAGTGAAACCAATTTATTCAGGGAACATGGCAATACAAGAGGCACTGATATCTTTATTATTCGAGTAAACTTCAAAAAACGACAACTATTTGCACCAGGGTAACACAAAACTAAGACTTTTGAATTCAGTTTCAAAAATTAATACTACTTGCAACCCCAGTAAAGCCCCACTTATCAGCAAGACATTTCATTATAGTTGTGGTTCTCTGAAATGTTGTTATGGCCCAAACCGACCAGCCCAACCTGACGGCGGCAGCCTTTAGGCTAGGGCTGCTGCTGCCCTTGCGCAGCTGCCAGGAGGGCGGCACGGATAGGGTGTGGTTCTACCCTTTCCATCTATCATCAGTAGGAAACGTTGAGTCTATCTGGATTAGGAGTCGTTGACACATGTACTGTTATTACTTTTGTCCAACTATGCATGAAGGACAAGCCACGAGATTTACCAGTGCCGAAGCTTTCTTCACCACAAATTGAACACATTCCAGCATCCATAAGGTTCCCGAAAAACTTCCACCCAGTAGGCACCTGAAACATGGTTTTTATATGTTAGATTCTTTGAGGATTCATAACAACTGAGATCTCAGAGACCCAAAAAAAAAAAAGGAAGAAGAAGAAAGAGATATTTCATGTCTGAATACATTACCTCAAAGAACTTAAGATTCAAATTCTTCGCGACAACATCAAGGGCTGCTGAAGTTGGCATGCTCCTGCAGTTCCACAAACAGATCAACATAAGGTATAGGAAAATTGAAAATTTTGAATGTATCTATGATGCTACTGCAGCATGTCAGGAAGGGATGACAAAACACATTTGCATGCTAGTTCCAGGAGGTCCTGTTGCTCCTATATTAATCAAATTCATTGCTCGTATTTAAGGATTATATACACAGGATTACATAAAAATTGAACGAGAACAAATGAAGGGAGTGAAAGCCAACCACAATAGTAACAGGATACCAAGGATGGAGCTAGAATCTGAAAATCAGAGTGGCGCAAAACCTGCCTAACCTATTCAAACGCAGAGCATTTTGTGGAAAAAAAGCATGCATTTTTACTGCAGGCAGGTGAAGCCCCCCGCTTAAAGCATTATAACGAGAAGGCTTTGTAGCAAGAATATCTAGATGTCACCTTAGCGGTACAATATGGAGGAAGGGTTATTACCTGGCAACTCCCTTCAGGCCAGAAGAGAAGTACGGAATCGATTGTACAGCATTGGCTGCAATGATGGCAACTGAGTCCGATGGTGTGACGAAGAATCTATAACAAAGTAAAGGGAGCAATTATCCTTCTGGTGCTTTTCTAGATTCAAAATCCATTTTCCTATGTAAGATACCAAGATAGATAATACCTTTTACCAAGAATCATGTTACGATCAGCATCACCATCAGCTGCAGCGCCGAATTCAGGCGGCTCAACATTTGAGGTTGACTTCCCAAGACCCATCCGTTCAACTAACTCTTTTGCATAGGTGAGGTTAGGATCTGGATGGCCACCTCCAAAGTCCTCCTGTAAAAACATAGGTGATGAAAACACAAAGCCAAAATCTAAATACAACTTGTTGCAGTAGAAGTACACACTACCTTTGGGACACAGTTCAACAGTGAGCTTTCATCAGCACCAAGCTCTTCCACAAAAATGCGTTTGGCGTAAGCTCCAGCAACTCCATGAAGCGCATCATAACTATAAGTGGCAAATAAAAAGGCTTTAGATGTGCTATACAGAATGATAAAAGGAAGATAAAGGTAATGAAGCCGACTAGATGCAGTCAAAGATAAGTACCAGAAGGTGAATTTCGGAGAGGTCAGCAGCTTTTTTATTGCCTCAAAGTCAAAAATAGACCTGGAATTAAGTACACATTAATAATTAAACCATTAGATTCCGTCGTTCACATAATAAGATCTTAGCAATGTACAGAGCATGAAAATTTCTTACTTTAGTAAAATATAATAAAAAAGGACCAGGAAGCTACTTACTTCATTAGCTTTATGTAATCCACACTAGAGTCAAAGACATCAACATCAAATGGGCCTTCAGGCCCACTGAAGCTAGTGACACCAACAACAGAAATATCAACCTGCGATGGGAAAATAAAAGGAGCAAATGAATATTGCAAAAGCTCAAATCACAAGAAACGGGAAGAACATATTCATCAAGTTGGAGCTGAAACATACATCTGGAAGGTCTTCAGCGATGAGGTATTCGTTAATTGTCGTAGTATTAGAGAAAATCTTATCAGTAACAGATTCAGGCGCAGGTCCGCCATTTCCCATATTGTATTTGATAACATAGAACATCAGTGGCTAATGATCTGCAGCAAACAATAAAAGTCAAGTTCGTACCTCAGTTGGACCACCTGGGTTGTGGCTTGCTGTTAAGATGAAAGCACCAGTTGCCTTTGATCCCTGTAGTTCATGCGATTACAAGCCGCTAGTCAGGTAATCCATTAAGACGGTAAGAAAGTGCAACAGTAAGCATGCCTGAGAGTGCCCTTTGTAAGAAAGGAACTTACATCTGCACCAATTCTTTCACGGATGACACAAGATACAGCTGGAGTAGACATCAGACTGTTTTGTCCAACCCAAACACGTCTTACTCCATTGGCAGCAGCCATTTTTGTTATTATCTGTAACAAGCAACTGCAATGTCATTTCTATCTACAGATATATAGTGAGACTAGATCAATGTCTTTGACTAAACTCTGCACCAGCAACTTTTAAATCTCAACAAACGACATAATAGGCCTCCAATGTCTTTGACTACTAGGGTTGGTAAAAGGAAACAGGATACTGTAAAGTGTCAAATCTAAATCACCTGAACAGCATCTTTTGAGAAATAGCGCCCATCACCAGAGACAACAATGGTGGCACCTACAAAGAAAGGAAATGGACGTGAGTAATAATGACTTAAGATAAAAGACATGAGAGATCATTAAACTGGGTCATGGTAACTGCATTTCCCATTAACAATTCAAATGACAGAGATCGATATGCATAACAGCATGATCATAATCTAGTCATATTGGGTAAGATGAACAAAAGAGAAGCAAACTGGAAACATGATTGGAGCAGGGCCAGTGTTTATCTGATAAGCAACTTACCTTTTACTTGATCGGCAGGAAGGGCATTAAATGTTGCTTGGACAAAGTTCTGCAGATAGTTAGGCTGCTGGAACACAGTAACCTGGAAATATTAACAAAAAATTAACTATAAGATAACAGTCATAATGAATTTAGTGTGTGCTACTGCTACTTATACTCAAGTGATAGAAATGGGAGAATCACTAGCATCTGCAATCAGTAATTGTAACCAACTAAAATTATATCTATCCTCCCATGAAGTTCTAATTAGCTGGATCAAAACAAGTGGAATGACATGAACCAAATTAAACCCAAGGTATGTATATAAACACTAGAGGTTGAAGCTATCTGTGCCTAGAGTCATAATGGAACTAGATGCCTTGACCAGAGGCATTCATACGTCTATATCGGAAAGTGTACCCATTAACATCCTGTTTGAGGAGACGAGAGAGTTCACTGTAGGAATATAAAATTTTAAGTTGGAGTATACTCCGAATCCTAGGAATCTGGTTCCGAAAACACCCTAAACCCTTTCTTAAAGGCCTCAAAAGTACTTTCGTGCTTGATACTGTACAATAGAAACAATGAAACAACCATTTTACACAGATCAAGATTCCACCCAAGGAATTAAATAATAAATTCCTTGGGAAGTATGGACAACTGTTGTTATGATCTAAAAACTCAACAACAATGAATAACATATTGAAGATACATAGACATACATGTACAAGATACTCAGGCCGTGCCTTGAGCAAACGTGCCATGTGCCACGAATAGTGGAAATTAGAAGAATTGCGTCGTCACATTCAATTAACAACAGACCACCAGATCAAATTTAACTGACTTTAAACATATTTTCCGCCTTCACGACACCAACCACACAAATTAGCCCAGTATAAACTACATGTATGAAATCCTCTGCATAATCTCATTTAGACAACATATAATGCACTCTAGCCTCACCAGAGCCAGGATCCATGCCGACTGATGGATGTGCGACCTGTCGGATATTTATTTTCCTTTTTTTTAGATGACGTGTTAGATCTTGCTGAACCTCAAAGCAGGACCCATTCAGATATGCAGATGCAGCAAAACGTGCCAGAATAATTGTTAAACATGCCGTAATAATTATCAAGTGGGCATTTTCTCGCACAGAATAAAGACTGACAGACTGACAACCGTATCAGCCAGTAAGCACTAACCGGCCGGCTACTCAGCAAGATCCAGTAACAACTATCCAAAGCAGAGCAATGCGACTATGCGAGTGCAAATTCTCTGCATGCAAGCCTGTGCAGTAGTGCATACAATTCAGATCACTCGATTAACTGAACAGGTACTACTAGGAACCAATGGATCCGCAGCAACCGATCAGACAACAGCGACACCCAACCGCAATCAAAAAACACTCGCGTGGATCACAATCACTGCACCGATCAGATCCAACCCACACGAGGGATCGCACAGAGCCCCGAAATCCCGCGCGAGCAGGCGCCCGGCGAGATCCGCGAGGTGACGTCGCGCGGTGGATCCGAGGTGCCAGAGCCAGCCACGCGCCCAACACATCACACGGGGATCCGGATCGTAACACTAGGAACATGAAAGAGAGAGCGAGAGCGCGGGTGAACCTTCTTGCGGAGGCCGGAGGTGCCGGGCTTCTGGCCCTCGAAGGGCGTGGTGGCCTTCTTCGTCACCGTGAAGAGCACCATGGCTGGACCGCCGACGTGCTGCCGCTGGTCGACGCACGAGGCGAGGAGCGGGGTCAGGCGTTGGTGGTGGTGGAGAGATCGGGAGTGAGAAGGGATGGAAGGGAAGGGGGTGGTGGGACGGTGACGATGGCGACGAGGGCGTGGCGGTATTATAGCGGCGGGTGGCGACGGAGAGCACAAGCGGAGGATCATTCGATTGTTCTCCTCACTTCCTTTTTTTTCTCACTTTTTTGAGCTGAGGTGGTAGAGCATCTAAAAAACCCTATAAACTTTTTTAAATTAAAATATTAGGAGTCAATCAAAAAACCATCTCCAACAAGACCCCAAAATCACCTCTGTTTTTTCATAGCCCCTAAACTCTCCTCATTTATAGCTACAAACAGGGGAAGAATTGGAGCTCCTATCTCTTCTTGTCTCTATGGAATTAATGTTTTTTGGCCCTAAATGCTGATGTGGCCCAATCAAAAGTGTTTTAATCCACTTTTAGGAGAGAACTGTTGGAGGAAAAGAGAAAAATTGTCCCTCATAATTTTTTGGTTGCTCCTAAAAACAAGTTTATGGGGCCAATATTTTGGTAGTCTCTTGGAGATGCTCTTAGTTTCGTAGTTATGGGCCGTGGATTCGTGGTGCCTTTATTCAGGATCCATTTACCGGTTTCGATAGAAAATGGATTTTGCATCTGCATTTTTCTTGTTCATCGAAAGAAAAAACAATAGCCGTATAATTTTTTTCGACCTAATAACCGTATAATTTGGTTATCTCGTGATGCATAAGCGTTACGCTTGCGGTCCATTCCATCCTTCCAGCGAAAGGATGTGAGATTCTCACCTATAGCGAAAGCAAGTTGCACCTAGCTGTGCGCCTCTGCCCTTCTCAGTCGCAAGCAAGAGAAATGGGCAAATGCAAGCGGCGAAAGTGGTGTGCCAACATACGTAATGTGAAAAATTCCAGCGGCCCACGTTGCTCGTGATACACATTTATCGCAAGCAACAGAAATGGGCAAAAGCAAACTGCTTTTCTTTTTCGAAAGCCAAATTGTTAGACAGATATGTTTGGGCTTAGAGCTGTCTTTATGTTTTGGGCCTTGTGTCCGTGTACGCAGGCTTGCCGCATCGGCTCCCTGCCTATATGTACTCGCCCTACGGCAATTGTAATTCTATTGCGTGAATTAATCCGCTTTCACAAATTGCTTTTCTTCAAGCACCAAGCACATAGTTTTACATGCTAATTGAGTGGTAATGGTAGCATTTGCCTAATGAAACTCTTCATCCTACTATAATTACTGCGGAATCAACTTGCAACGGCAAGTTGTCACGCAGTGACGTAGGAGGTGCTATCCAAGTGCACCATGGTCGACGTAAGGGCATCTCCAATGGTCGTTTTTTAGCTAACTCTTAAGCGTCCTTGACTCCTTGGTGCACGGGTAGAGGGGCTACAGACTCGTACGGGGTTGAACCCGAGGTACTGATGAGTATTTCCTGTCCCCTCGACTCGAAGATGTTGGCTGGGTGATTTGGGTCGCTGGTCTTGCCGTGCCATGGTGGAAAGGAAGCATGGCGCAGCAATTGCTTTCGCCAATGCTGCTTATCATTGTGTTGCAGAGTGTTCGGTTTGAGAAACAACGGGATGTGATGTCCATGCCCTTAGCCAATGGGATAGACTCATAACTGATGATCTCTTCCTCGACGAGTGGTCGAACTATACAATGCAGCGGTGCTTCCAGCAGCCAAAGAGGGGTCATGTATAGTGACCAAATATTTCAGGGCAGAATCGAATTTCACTGATAAGTGATGACTGTCTTGATCTTGTGGCCCATATTTCATGGGCCTGCAATACCTTTGGGCCTGTAGGTTGAGAACAGGCCTACAAACACCTGCTTCTCTTCCAATCTTCCTATCGGTCTGAGCCCCGAGAGGAAAATGGGCTGAAACGCAACGCTCACGTCCTGACGGCCGGACCAGCCCAGTCTTCTTCTGAACGAGACCGTCGTCGCGACCACGAGTCTACACGACCCTCGACGAAGTTGGTCCATCGACAGCCAGCTGGCACAGGATATCCAGCTAGCTCGCCCGCTTCATGGACACGTGGTGTCGGTGGACGATCTGGTGGGCCATCGCTGGATCAGATGCGCTGTCATAGACTGAAAGTGCGACGTCCAAATCAGCTAATTAATTTACGTGCGCTTCGAAAATACGTAAGCAGGTAGACTATCTGGGAAACCAGAGTGTTTGCGACCACGGAATCAGAATTCTTTACTTAGAGCGTTCCAACAATAAACTCTTAGCTAACCCTTAAAATTGTTTATTAAGAAAAGGAATATACAAGAGACAGCTACATCTTCAATGGTTGCTTCTAGGCTACTTCTTAGCTATCTCTTAGAATTGTTTAAAAATTGATGTCATAGGGCCGACTCTTGCTAACTCTTCTTCAAGAGTCAGTACTGTCGCATCTTTTTTTTCTAACAAACAATTCTAAGAGATAGCTAAGAAGTAGCCTAGAAGCAACCATTGAAGATGTAGCTGTCTCTTGTATATTCCTTTTCTTAATAAACAATTTTAAGGGTTAGCTAAGAGTTTATTGTTGGAACGCTCTAAGTAAAGAATTCTGATTCCGTGGTCGCAAACACTCTGGTTTCCCAGATAGTCTACCTGCTTACGTATTTTCGAAGCGCACGTAAATTAATTAGCTGATTTGGACGTCGCACTTTCAGTCTATGACAGCGCATCTGATCCAGCGATGGCCCACCAGATCGTCCACCGACACCACGTGTCCATGAAGCGGGCGAGCTAGCTGGATATCCTGTGCCAGCTGGCTGTCGATGGACCAACTTCGTCGAGGGTCGTGTAGACTCGTGGTCGCGACGACGGTCTCGTTCAGAAGAAGACTGGGCTGGTCCGGCCGTCAGGACGTGAGCGTTGCGTTTCAGCCCATTTTCCTCTCGGGGCTCAGACCGATAGGAAGATTGGAAGAGAAGCAGGTGTTTGTAGGCCTGTTCTCAACCTACAGGCCCAAAGGTATTGCAGGCCCATGAAATATGGGCCACAAGATCAAGACAGTCATCACTTATCAGTGAAATTCGATTCTGCCCTGAAATATTTGGTCACTATACATGACCCCTCTTTGGCTGCTGGAAGCACCGCTGCATTGTATAGTTCGACCACTCGTCGAGGAAGAGATCATCAGTTATGAGTCTATCCCATTGGCTAAGGGCATGGACATCACATCCCGTTGTTTCTCAAACCGAACACTCTGCAACACAATGATAAGCAGCATTGGCGAAAGCAATTGCTGCGCCATGCTTCCTTTCCACCATGGCACGGCAAGACCAGCGACCCAAATCACCCAGCCAACATCTTCGAGTCGAGGGGACAGGAAATACTCATCAGTACCTCGGGTTCAACCCCGTACGAGTCTGTAGCCCCTCTACCCGTGCACCAAGGAGTCAAGGACGCTCTGACGTCCGTCCGAGCCTCTGACGCCACGTCGCGTCGCTGTCGTCCCCTGCGTGCTGCCTGCGTACGGCCACAACCGCCCGTGGTTGGCGCCGCGATCAACAAGTCAGCACGTGAACGCGCGCCAAGTCGCGAGCCGACTGGAGGACGACGCATCGGAGCACAACGACGAGACGTGGCCGGCCCGCACCCGCCGGCCGGCTCAAATTTGCCCGCGCATGGCATGGCATGGCATGGCATGGCATTGCCCATGCCAACCCGGCCGCCTGCCTTCACTGGGACCGGGAGACGCGGACGGCACTTGGTCGCGGCGTGCGGAGCCCTGAGACTTGCCAGCGCGGCGCGACGGAGGTGTAACGACTTGTAAGCTCCTGGGTCCTGGGCCGGCCGTGACATGTTGACCACGGAAGAGGAGCACGAAGTCTGTACCCGTATCCTTCTGCGGCACCCTACTCGGCTACTCAGGGCACTCCCGTACTGGGACACGAAATATTCCTGGTTGGTGGGGCGAGGGCGATCCGGCCAGACAAGGTGGCCCGTCGCCGAGTTGGACCTGGCCGAGGGGCCGGCCGCCGCAAAGACCTCGCGGCGTCCTGGCGACGCGGAGGAGGGAGCACACGCAGACGCTGCGAGCCTGCGACGAGCCGCGGCCG
>LAPY01000124.1:137641-154638 GCA_000970635.1 Eragrostis tef | reverse complement strand
GGCGATGCTGCGGCTCCCCGGCGCGAGGCTCTCCGGGCAAGTCCCGGCGGGGACGCTCGGCAACCTGACGGCGCTCCACACGCTCAGCCTCCGCCTCAACACGCTCTCCGGCGGGCTCCCCGACGACCTCGCCTCGGCCTCCGCTCTCCGGAACGTCTTCCTCAACGGGAACCGGCTGTCCGGCGGGTTCCCGCAGGCGATTCTCGCGCTCCAGGGCCTCATCCGCCTCGCGCTCGATGGGAACGACCTGTCGGGCCCCATCCCGGCGGCGCTCGGCAACCTCACGCGCCTCAAGTTCCTGTTCCTCGAGAATAATCGCTTTACCGGCGAGATTCCGGAGATAAACCTGCCGCAGCTGCAGCAGTTCAATGTGTCGTTCAACCAGCTGAACGGATCCATCCCGGCCGGACTGCGGTCTCAGCCGCGCTCGGCTTTCCTTGGTATGGGCTTGTGCGGCGGGCCCTTGGGCCCTTGCCCTGGTGAGGTGTCGCCGTCTCCTGCTCCTGCCGGACAGCCGTCGTCGCCGATTGCTCCGACCGGCGGGGGCGGCGGCAGCAAAGGTGGAAATGGGGGAGACGGTGGTAATAAGAGCAAGAAGCTCTCTGGCGGCGCCATTGCCGGAATAGCCATAGGCTCCGCCTTGGGAGCCGCACTTCTCTTCCTCCTCGTCTGCCTCTGTCGCAGGTCGGGGCGCACCAAGACGCGGTCTCTGGAGATGCCGCCTCCTTCTTCAACAACTGCGGCTGTTGCTGGTGGCCGGAAACCTCCTGAGATGACCAGTGGTGCGGCTGTGGCACCGTTGACCACACTGGGCCACCCTAATGCCCCTATTACTCAATCGACATCCGGGAAGAAGCTCGTTTTCTTTGGGTCAGCAGCCGCCGTGGCTCCTTTCGACCTTGAGGACCTGCTGCGTGCTTCGGCTGAGGTGCTTGGGAAAGGTGCGTTTGGGACAACATACAAGGCGGTGCTTGAGTCTGGGGCAACTGTGGCGGTGAAGCGGCTCAAGGATGTGACTCTTTCTGAACCTGAGTTCCGTGAGCGCATTGCTGAGATTGGCGAGCTTCAGCATGAATTCATCGTACCCCTACGCGCATACTACTACAGCAAAGATGAGAAACTACTTGTTTACGACTTCATGCCCATGGGAAGCCTTTCTGCTGTCCTACACGGTGAGATCTTTGTGTTCTTGATTCCCCCAACTTGCATATTCTATGATTATGACACTAGATCCACTTATTTGTCGCGCTTATGCTAGCCGGTTCCATTGCGTTGCATTATTCTTTGGTTTTGGTGGTAGAGTATTGCTTGATTTCCTCACATGTTTAAGACAGATGTTGTTTTGAGGTGCTATTGTTTTTTGGTTTTGAAATATTTATCATCTGCTGATAGAGCACTCTGTCTTTGTCCTAGTCTAAGGTGACCAAGTCAAATTGAGTTCCAACTGATGTGTTATTTATTTGTATTGACAAAGTACTTGAATTGTTGGTGATTCTTTATTGGGTATTTGTTATGGAAGTCGCTTTCAGTTTTGACTAGATCTATTCAACTTAGGTTTCTGGTGATTTCAGTATGAATTGCCTCCCATGTTATAGGTTTCTTATATATTTCATAAGATGAAAAAGTCTGGAATAATTGACTGCATAGTTCTCAGTTTGTCTGACAAGTCAGCTTGAACTTTTCAGCTTAGCTAGTTCAATGTTTTATATAGAATGATGTGCCTTGAATCCGTTGTAGTTTGTGAGATGGTATTTTAATGATAAGATATTCTTTGATGCTCTAATGTATTGAAGACAGTTGACTTCAACGTGAAGGTGGTTATGAATCTCTCTCTCACCCTTACTTTATTTTTCGTTGAACAGGTAACAGAGGTTCTGGCCGTACACCGCTTAACTGGGAAATTAGATCAAGCATCGCCCTAGCAGCAGCTCGTGGTGTAGAATACATCCACTCGACGAGTTCAACTGCTTCCCACGGCAACATCAAGTCATCCAATGTGCTCCTGGGCAAATCCTATCAAGCACGTGTGTCAGACAATGGCCTCACTACTCTTGTTGGTCCATCATCTGCACCATCTCGCACCACTGGATATCGTGCACCTGAGGTTACTGATTCTCGGAGGGTATCCCAGAAGGCAGACGTGTACAGCTTTGGTGTCCTGTTGCTTGAGTTGCTCACAGGCAAGGCACCCAGTCAGGCTGCTCTCAACGATGAGGGTGTTGACCTGCCCAGGTGGGTGCAGTCAGTTGTTCGGTCGGAGTGGACTTCGGAGGTGTTTGACATGGAGCTTCTGAGACATCAGAACGTTGAGGAACAGATGGTTGAGCTTCTTCAGCTTGCTATAGACTGTGTTGCACAAGTACCAGAGGCACGGCCATCAATGACACACGTTGTTATGCGGATAGAGGAGATCAAGAAATCAAGTGGAAGCAGTGAAGCAAAAGATATCAGAGAAAGCGATGATCAATCTTCCAGGGCTGAAACAGTCGAGGCTCCAACCAACCCCTTCGCTCCCTAATCTGGATTGACTGGAGAGGAATCGGGGGCTATAACTAGCCTACATTGGATTCATACATTTGATGAATCCTACTTCGACTGAGTCGACTATTTTTCATCTTGTAGCCTGTTGAATTAGCGCTGTCGTTAACCTGATTGTCATTCAGTAGCACAGGGTGCTTGAACACGCTGTGCTGTTGTGAAGGTGATTGGTGGTGTTTAGGGACCATTGTTCAAGTGTGATTGCTTAATTGCTGTGCTCATTCGAGCCTTGATTAGGTTGGTTTTAGCTTGTAGCTGCTTTATTTCGGTTATCCATGTGTAATTACTCAGCCCCATCTAGTGTTTGGAATTTTTTGCCGAAACTATTTTTTACTTGCATGCTCTGGAAGCCGATGATTGATATGCATGGCCGCCGATGTGATTTCGTGAGGTCATGCTTCCGAAAGTTTGGTGGTCTACTGTTATTGTTAACAACTCCACTGGCAGCTGATTGATGCCGTTGCAACCCCCGTTCTCATGAGTTGCGATCTGGAGCAATGGATCTTGTTTCCGGTGAGACTGTTTTGAATTTGGCGTTCTGGTCGGTCTGCAGGCCCGGCCTGGTACCGATCGTGATGCGTATAGTGACGTTCCTGTCGCCGAGCATTACTTGCCACTGTACATTGATAGCTGCCTCGCGCAGCCGTGCTAGAAGCTGATAATTCAAAATGGAATTCGCTCGCTTCATGCATTTGCCCACTGGAAGCAGAACCACGAAATGTGAGCAGTTCCAGTCGCCAAATGTGATGCTTTCCTCCTGAAGTTTATTCTGGAACTGGGCGCACCATTTGAAATTGAAATAAAAATGGCCGTAACAATCTCTAGATAATGCCAGGTGGTTGCAGTTTTTCCCTCCTAATTTTTCTGAACCCGGTGGTCGCCGAACGGACGACTCCGTTTCTTTCCCTGTGAACGGACTGGAAGACGAGCACCAGATTTTCAAGAGTAGTTGTTGGGCACGAGACGGAACTCATCCGTTCTCCTCTTCTTCTTCCGTGGTTTGGTCACCTGCATTTCTTGTCCCCGCTCGGCTAGGCGTGGACCAGGCGAGCGAAGCATTCGCGAGCCCGCCAAATCTGAAAAATCCCAGTCCCGTGCCCTCCTCATCTCAGGAACTTGACGCCGCGGCGTCACATGATGATAATCTTCTCCTCCCCCGGCGGGCGCCAACCGTATCGGCGGCTTGTGGCCTCGTGTCACGTGATCGGATCGGATCGCCGCCGGGGACCAGCCCAGCCGTGCTCGTCTCCGGTCCAGGGAGCCGGACGAAGCTCGTGCTGGTATTTCGCGGGGACCTCATTGTCCGTCCCACAAGAACTCGAGATCGGCATTGATAAGCGAGCACGTCGTCTTCATGGGCGCCCAGTGTTGTGTGACTCGTGTCTCCGCCGCACGGGCTCGTCGAAACTCTCGTGAAATTTCAAAAGAATTTTCTACGGAGTTGGGACCTGTTTAACAATACAGCCACCAGGCAAATGGGTGTAATTGTAATTTGTTACGATCCAGGCTTATTTTTCATTTGACTACCAAAACCTACAGGCTTCAAAGGTGAACTTCGAAGGCGTTTGGCAGGAACCCTTCGGGTGGCCGAGGCAGGTGTGAGAGTTGGCGTCCCCGTCACACAAAGGTTCAGCATGACTAGTGATGGCAACGGGTAGAAATTTACTGGATATACTCTCTCTAAACCTTTACCTTTTAAAAAAATCTTTACCCGCTGGATAATTCAATTAATGTCACGGGTAAAGTTTTTCACTCATACTCATATCCGGCGGATAAAATATACTCATCAGGTACCCTTACTCTCTAAATATCTCAAAATTTCAGCATCATAACAAAAGTAAATATGTAAAACAGTACAAGCATATTTAGCGGATCGGATCGGCGCCACCGGGGACCAGCCGAGCCGTGCTCGTCTCCGGTCCAGGGAGCCAGACGACGCTCGTGCCGGTATTTCGCGGGGACCTCATTGTCCTTCCGGCACCACAAGAACTCGAGATCGGCATTGATAAGCGAGCACGTCGTCTTCATGGACGCCCTAGCCAGTGTTGTGTGACTCGTGTCTCCGCCACACGGGCTCGTCGAAAATCTCGTGAAATTTCAAAGGAAATCTTAACGGAGCTGGGACCTGTTTAACAATACAGTACCCGCCACCAGGCAAATGGTGTCATTTGAAATACATCTGCCGATAAATTATTTTTTACGATTCAAGCTTATTTTCTTTTGACTATCAAAATGTACAGGCTTCAACTGTGAACTTCGAAGACGTTTGGCAGGTACCCTTTGGGAGATCAGTGTCGCCGTCACCCACAGGTTCAGCATGATGTGTTTCGTGGGTTATTGAGACGGCTCGCTAAACACGTGGTAGCAGCCACAATTTGACCAAACACTTCAGGGTTTCAGATCAAGAACCGTGATTTTGACCTTGCTGCTTTTACGCCTCTATCTAATGACCACCAAACCAAGGGTGTTCCAGCATGTTTAAACAAAGGACATTTCAGCATTATTATCCAGTATTAGAAAAATACTGCCCTCCCTCCTTGACTTCCCGTTAGAATTGGATCAGTTTTCATTCGAAGTTTTAACCCAACAACCGCTGTCTGTACCCATCTGACTTCACACAGAAACTTGCACTGAACAAATTCAAACAGGTGGCCAAATTCCACCTGTATTTATTTTATCACTTGTATATCCTTTGTCTTTGACACGAGAAACTGGAAATAAACAATACAACTAGCAAGACATCGACATCATCTGGAATGCTTCTGCACAAGAAAAACAGTGTAAGAAATTGCAGGAATCTTTCACCATTTCATATTTGCCGTCGCCTGTAACCTCAGTCCATGCACACACACCCTCCATGTCAATCATCTGGGTCACACTCAATGTTGGAAACGTAGGAGCATCAAAATTGACCGGACGAAATAGTAGTCGAAAAAACACGCCATCAAGAAAAGCATCTGGTAAATGGTACATGTGTCGTCCTGTCCTTCCACAGGCCGCCCACCGAGCTGCGAGGATGTTGTTTGCCAAAAGCGACGCCCGTAGGCTAACCTGAGAGCGACGGAGCCGTTGCTTTTCTAGCATGCCACATCGGCCTTTGTCAAAGTCTAAAAGACGCTCTCTAGATGAACAAATGCGCAGCGGTTCCATGGAATAGCAAAGACTTTGGGCCTTGAACGGTGATGACTTTTGGGGTGTGGTCTCGTAAAGGCGAAGGCTACTGGCGATGCCTTCTTGAACACAAAACTATGCAAAGGATGAAATGGGCCGGGGCTGGGGTTTGCACTGCAGCTATTGTGTTCAGCTCAGTAGTTTTCAGTACTTACATCACTGTTATCCTTTCGGTCAATGGTACCTTCTGGACGTCGTCTGGTCAGCAAACCAATACTACTGAAAATCCTGACCGCCTAAGGATCGATTGAGATATTGACTGTTACTTCTGTAACCATGGGATTACTTCAATGATGCAAGTGAACATAACGAACTACGAAGGCGCGGTTCCTAGGGAGGTGACAGAAGGGACTGAGAAGATGGGATGATTCCTTTTTTTTTTTTTTTTGAGATGAAGAAGATGGTGATGATTCTGTAGGATAGGATGTTGTTGTCAGCTTGGCGAGATGATGGGGCGGCAAGGACGGGGAGCATCCCGCTTTCTTCTGCCTGTGCTGTTGCCTTTGGCGCAAACTGCAACATGTCCCCGTGCCTTTCGGGCGGTGCCTTTTCAACGGAGCGTCATTTCGTTCTCCTCTCCATCCACTTCTCTGCCTTTTTTTTTCGTTCCATCCGGTTTCGGTAAAACATGGCCAAGGGTAGTTTTGTCCGATCACGTGGGAAAAAAGTCAAAAATAATTAAAAGAAATAGGAAAATAAGGTATGGGCATTTGGCCGGTGTGAACCCTGGTTTCGTGGGCATTATAACGAAGCCCATTTCCACATGAGCATTCCGTCGAAGCCCACCGGTTTTGTGGGTGAAATCTTGGACATATATACTTCACTGAAACTGATTTCAGGTTTACGCAAACCGGGCATCTGAATATGTTGGTTGTTGGACGCAGTGATGAACATGCCGCTCGCCTCACAACATGCACTTGACCATGATTCTGATTCCTGAAAGTGATGCTTCCTACTAGCATTGTGCTTATGATGTGCAACATATTTTATTTGCAGCTTGTGAAACAGTTAGGCGTTAACATGATACAATGCCTTCTTTTTTTCTTGGAAACATGATACACTGCCTAGGACTGACAGACTCCGCAATATTTCAGAGAAACAACAGATAGCAGGGTGCTAGAGGTGCCTCTGAAACAGCACACACCACTCATTTTGCAGAAAAGAGGTAGTATGTTGGGATGCTGGCAGGGGCACAGCTAGGGATTTAAGAATTCAACGCTTTCAAATCACATCACCTCTGTTCCTGAAGAAATCACCATGGCCTGGACAATTTAAGGGGTAGTAAAAACAAGAAGAGAGCCACTAAATTTCAAAGGACGCATATTTTACTGAATGAAGCATGTGCTAACAATTTAGTGAAGTATCGTCATTTTATTTTGACAAGCGCACAGTTAGGATCGAAAGCCGCCAAATTACAGGATTTTCTGGGTTTCTCGGTTCTGTGACTCATGCTACTCAGTTCAATACTGTACATTACAATGCACATCGCTTACATGATAACACATCTACCTTTCTGATCTACTCTTTGGTCTTCATTACCTGCAAAAAGGATACATGGATTAAGATTTAAGAATCATCAAAGATTTAAAAAGAAAATATGCACCTGAGTGGAAGAGTTATGGAGCTATACTGTAAATAGTAAATTCATCATCACAGAGTTCCAGAACTACGAGTAATAAACATTGGGTGTTTTGTAGCAAAATTGGCTAACATTAACTACACCACATAATGAAGAAGATTGCGGATGGACGCTTGCAAGAACTGCAATAGTTGAAGCAGAAATGTTTGCAACTATTTTCAGAAAACCAAATAGTGTTGTCGCTTTATACCTTTTCTTTGCAATAGTTTTCAGGTTTTTCAGAATCACTTACCCCAAGCAGCTACATTTCTATTCCATTTCATGTAGAATAGTTACTGAAGCAATGAGAATGAAAATACCTTCATGAGGTTGGTGCAGCCTGCGATTCTGAGGAGATGACATCTCCTTTTTTAAGCTGGTCAGGATATCTTCCATTGTATGCTCCCTTTTCCAATTTCCAAGCATAGGAAACAGATTTGGCTCGACCTAGAAAAGTTGTTAGTTAAGTACTAGGCCCACCATCATTCATAGACAAACTCGAAAATGGAAAAAAAAAATGCACCAGTACCAATCCAGTTTCTTGATTCACACATGTCATATTGATTTGTGTCTGAAATTGTACAGTAGGTGGCTTATCTGGATAGTCTGTATCACAGAACAGCTTCAACTGATAGATTCGTCCCTCGTGAACAGTCTGCAAAGGGAATGCAGTAACTCTTAAGGTTTGAAATAATAAAGCAAATGCAGTCCGTAGTTTAGATATGAGTATTTCTGCAGCATACATTGGGAGGACCAATGATAGTTCCTGTCCAGGATCGCATATATATGTCATCAGCATCATCCATCCCATAGCTCACAGTTCCATCGCCAATGCCCTTCTCACCACGCTCAAGTTCTTCTAGCAATCTAAAGTTTCTGGGAACTGCAGATAACACAATTAGGACAATAAGCATTCTCTAAATCATTATTAACTAGCAGCTCACTTGGTGTAAGTATGAATACAATTTCACCATTGTAATGAATAAAATGAAAGAGCAATAATGTTTTGCAAAGTATGGCAGAGATCAATGTGTCAATACTGAGCCCGGTTTATCTAAGTAGCCAAAACAGCCCAGTATTGTTTGATGCATGCAGTGCCATAAATAACACACCGTTAACAATGGTTACCTTATAGACTGTGTGACCAATATTTCCAAGTCCAACTTTAGCACCCCCGCCCCCCCCCCCCCCCAACCCCACCCCACTCCAAAAGAAAAAGAAAAGAAAAGAAATGTCTCTTGGTACAAAAGCAAGAAAAACCAATCGTTTCCTTTTTTGTTATTTCCAAAGCATCATTTTTGTGAGAGCTTAGTGCCTAAGTTCACCAGTATAAATGCCACGATTTATATGCAACAGGTTTTAGTCAGATCATAAACAGATGGCAGATACTCCATCTTTAATTTTCAGCTCAAGTACATTGTGACTGCTTCAAAATGAAGACAATCAACTTATGAGTTTACGTTGCGATATCACAGCCTTCCAACAACTTTGACAACTAAAGCATGTCTGGCCATGCAAAACCTGTCTATTTAGGGACAAGGATGCTTTATGTGGATGAGCTTAAGATTAAGATTGTGTACCTCATGAAATCAACAGCATTGTCATATTTTAGTATCCGCTGCCACGGTGCATGATTTCGTGTTGGATGTAATAAGCAGTCTAAAAAAATCAGCCGATGGGGGAAAGACTGCTCCCACGGTATTTCATTTAAGAAGAGCTCAACCGGAGCTCGGCGGAGAATGGTCATGAAAGCTGCCCCCCCTCATACATGGGGATGCCGGTCCTATGGTTCAGGCATTAAACCGTACCAACCCCCTACATGAGGGCCGGCCCACCATAAGTTGATTCACCCATGCCAACTAGGGAAATGAGCGAGTGACCTTTTATAAGCATCCCTGAAATTCACTCCCACAGGAGGTATCGGACAGCCCTCCCCTCTTTTGTTTGGGCAAAATCTTCATTACTTACTAGTCTAAGCTTTCATTAATACTAGCAAACAGAGGGTTTATCTGAAGATTACTACTTGCTGGCCCCCTCTTGGCTTGAGGGCTGGCTCCGCCAGTGCCCACAGGGAGTCAAACCCAGGAGCTTGGGGTGCTACTAAAGCATCACACCACTATGCTGTGAGGTTGTTTGCAGTAAAAAGCAGTCTACTCTCAAGAAACATGTTGAGTGCGGTAATGAAAAACTGCACAGTGGAAGTGAACCATGAATAAATAAATGAAATTGATTTTGACTGAACTTTGTTTAATAACTATCGGTTGGTCAGTGCAGCCATGGCGAATTGTGAACTTGTTGCAATTCCAATCAAGGATGGCCAAGCGCAAGTTTAAAGAAACTAAAAAAAAAAGGATTAGAAATCAATAGGACTAACAAGCAGGCAATGCTAAGTCAATTTCGAAACTGACATCAATGCCAAGAAGGCGTAGTAGCTACATGCTACGAAATATAATATAGTGGATCCTATTTTATATGTAAATATGTTAGACATCTTCCCCCTAAAATAACTGCCGCGAGTAATCTTCATCTCCTTTCCTTTAAAATTAGTAGAGTTTTCTTTTAGGTGGCACTGAAGCAGTTTTCTTGTTTCTATTCGCTGCATGCTGGTCGCGAACAATTAATCATGATTGTTCGCTTCTGGATAACAGTGCAGCTACATACAGCTAAAAGCACGGGATTACTATAACCATATGGGCCCTAGCAGTGGAATTCAATTCTAACTAGCGGGCTATTTCTACAGACAAATGGGTGTTCCTGCTGTGTTACAGGAAATGCAGGCATTCTAGTTTATTATGACAGTACTTACGAGCGCTCAAATCAATAAATGACTCAACTATCAGAAATTTCAACAAAAAAAAACTTAGACGACAAAACAATTTGATGGGCAATCATAGGCAAGACATGTGAGAGTGAAGTGCGAACAAATTTAGGCGGTCCCTCCAATCCCTAACCGATCCATAACCCATTCGTGTAGAATGCCAATAACAGATAAGGAACAAACCTTCCAAGTCCCAACCAAAACTCAAAGCATAACAGTTATTTGCTAGGAGTGGCCAATTGGACCTCATCAATAACTCCAATCTGATGCTAAATTTACACCAACATTCCACTAGGGTCAAGCAACTCAATCCGGAAGTATCTATGACCAAGGGCCAGGGCCTCTTGACCACACAGCGATAAACATGCTAAATTCGCTCTTAAGTGTTACATAATGCCGAATCGGGGTTCGCCAGGCAACCCGAGGTCCATCCTCCGTCCCCATAAAATCAGGCCAATCCCACCGGGGCATCCAAGTAGGAATACAAGCAGAGCCATGAACTTCACAGAGATCCCGCCTTTCCATTCGGATTAGCGGCACCAGAAACAAACACACACAGTACATATAACACGGCATCTACGGAGAAATGATGAACTGGGGCAGCTACTCACCGACGACCCCAGCCGACGAACCCTCTGGCTCCATGGCGAGCCCCTCCGCGTCCTCTAGCTCCACCTGCAAGTGCTGCGCTGCGATTCTTGAGATGTGAGGCAACGGAGGCGTGCGAGGGGCGGTGGTGACAAGCGGAACGGGAAGGACAAAGAATATTCGATGCCCCGCGTGACAGCGTGAGGTCGTCTTCCCCGGAGAAAACTGCTCTAGAAAGCGTTACAACTGGACAGGGTCCGTCCCAAAGGACAGCTCAAAAAGGGGAAGAATATGGTGGAGAGACGTGGATTAGTTAGCGAGCGCTGGAGATATATAAAGTTTGTGAGTGGACCGATAGGGAATCGAAAATCTTTTATACCAAGCAAATACAAATGTGCATTGCCATTGTGTGTATTATTTACATTAATAGAATAAATTATTAGTACAACACACACCCACACAACCATTAGTCTTTTCATAAGTTACATGCTCGCCCCTAAAATTATAAGAACGCAACCCATCTTACAAACTCAACCGTTCAATATAGGGGTAGAAGAAGTGTAGCCCTCTTGCTCCATCCAAACTCTAGTCTAATGTATAACGCCTAAATGAGTATGAATTGACTGCCACTGATTTCCCTTATCACCTAGGAGCAAGTTTAGCTGTGGAGTAAAGGCAGAACGTCAGATGTATGTGTATTCTTCTTTATGTCAATCTCATTTGAGGAATCGACTTGGAGGCCCATTAGCATCTTGCATTTGTTATTGTTGTTGAAAACTTCAGTTAAACGTACACAATATTTAAATGTAATTGTTCTGGCTTTTCTTATGTACCCATCGACAGCACTAAGAACAAAGAAAATGACTTTTTATTTGCATTTCAAATATCCAAAACTTTAATAAACATATAAAATTTCACAAGTATCTGACATTTAACTAAAACTAGTTATGCCTTTCCAGGGTTTCTACTGCTGGTCCCATCAGAAAACCATGCTGAGATTTCGTCGTCATCATCAGATTCAACTAGCTCCATGCTTTTCGGGAGACGGACCGGGCTAAAGGCCTGATTACTTTCTTTTGATTCCTCTGTTGGAAGACCTTTGGTTCTCCTGGACATATCTTCTTTCCATTTCTCCCTTGCAAGAAGATCTTGAGAAGTGGCAGTCTTGCCCCCAACAATGGGAAAACTCTCAAGAAATTTGTAGTCCTGCATTTGGTGTGTCTTGTTAGCGCTGTAATCACCATGTTCCTCCTCTGAGCTCCAGAAATCTGAATCGTCATCAGCCACTGGATCATTCTTATGCTGACTTTGCAACCTTTTCAACTGGATGCCGTCATCAACAAATGAGATAGTAGGATTCTTATTATGTCCTAAATCATGGATTGATTCAATACTGTCTTGGTTGTTCAAAGATTTTGGTCTTTTCCAACCACATTTCAAGCAGAATCCATTCCTCTTGAAATTCAAATAATTACACCTGTTATCAACCATTCAAAATATAATTATCTTACAAATATGATATTAAACTGCAAATGAACATCATGATGGTGTAATATTTTGTTTCCAGTTATTGCATCATATAGGTACTAAGCATACAAAACAATTGATGGTTGTAAGAATATAAAATGGTATATAATGGAAAAGCACTCACGAGACACACTCCCATTCCCCAGGATTGAGGAAACGGTTTGTTGGCTTCTCATGGCATTGCAAGCATCTTGTATTCTTTGCAAAATTCAAAAAATTGCACCTGAAATATAAGTTCAGTACGCGATAGAGAAAACAGTATTCCTGGTTAGCCTTTATCATGAGTTACCAGCAAGCTCACTTTTTGCATATCCAGTCGCCCTTTTTGAGAGGTAGATGTTCTTGATCCTCATGCAACAATCGATACCTCTCTTGGAACTCTCCATTGCATCGCAAACATTTGATATTCTTTGCAAAGTTCAGGAAGTTGCATCTGACAATAAATGCAAGGCATTATGAGATAGTGGATGGTTGACAAAAAAATATAGATATTATCTTCTACAACGTACTTGGGACAACTCCAATCGCCTTGCTTCATGGGTAAACCAGATTGACCTTTGCGTTGTGCTACTTTTGCAATGCTGGAACCAGACCCGCTAGAATCGACCTCAACAACTTCGGTCAATAGGCTCTTTATTGATTCCTTGACAGTTTTGCTAAGGCATGCTCTGTTCTCGACATTACCATTAATGACATCAAGACCATAAGTCAGAAGGATGCGCAGAACATCCACAGTTCTTCCAATTTCCTCTTTTCGAGCCTTTACATAGGCCCTCTCACAACTTCCTCTTAAAACACATTGGCTGCAAACCTGTCACATGAAGCTGATACTGAAGATACGATAGATGCTACATAAATTAACCAACTTAAAGCACCCAAATTTTTGTAATTACTGAAATTACTGTATACAGATTGAGGATTCAACAGGTTTAGGAAACTATACAAAAATTATCAAAGTACTGGGTCTCAAGAAAGGAACAAGTAAGATCCATGCTACATGCGTGCACGGTATTTCAGCTTTTGATTTATGATTATTATGTGCATTGTATTTAGTGAAATAAAGGTTACCGAGCTTAGTAACAGCTTCAGTCCTTCTCCCTATATTTGCATGGAAAACCATACACTCGACAGAAGAAGAAGCCTAATAAAATTTACATTTCTTCATGAACTTTCTAATTTTTATATATAATTTTGATATTGCCATGTAGGTCCTACCTAAGATTTTGATTATTTATGTAGAATTTTTTGAACCATATGATGCACAAAGAGAACAATTCTTTACAGATTTCATTCATTCATTGTAGTTACCTCTCCTTCATCAAGGCCAACATAAGCACGCAGTCGCTTCCCAGAATTAACAACCTTCCTGTCAGTGCTGGGGCAACCACATCGCACAGCGACCTGAATATCCCATCTTGATATATGTCTGCAACAAAATATTTCAGCTTTTAGATCGACGGCACAGCCGCACAGGGATATCTTATAGTCGCACTGCATCCGTTAATGTTCTTGTATTTGAAAGATGGGGCTTTGCAAACAAAAGGATCACAGGGCTATTTGATATCCTAAAATTACACGTATTAGATGGTCCATGTAGGCATCATTGTCATGCAGTGAGAGGAATTTTGAACACTGCAATGGTTCATTCTGCCAGTTACCTTACCAACCAAATGAATTGCACTAATTAGCAGCTTTCCTCCAAAAGTTTACACTGAATTGATGTACATAATTTTCGGAAACTGCCGATTATGTGTTTCCATGCGTCGGAGTGCCAGACAAATGAATAGCAGTATAGAACATATCCACAAACACCTTGCCTGCAGCTAAAACTATAGCTCAAACAGAAACAAGCCTCAACGAGCCCACCAACCCCAGTCGCCCAGGAAGACAGTCCAAAGAACCATCCCAAACAACTGCTCCTTCACGCTGAATGATCTCACCTGATGAGCTCCGGCCGCTCGCGCCCGAAGCGGAGGCAGGCGGTGCGGACAAGGTTGGCATCCTTGGACGGGGAGGCGGAGCTGGTGGCGAATGCAGAAGGATCGACGAGGCCCCTCCGAAGAAGGAGCTCCATTAGCGCCACCCACTCCGGCCACGGGTGCGCTATATCTACGGCGGCTGGCTTGGTTCCTGCGCCAGCATGACCACTTCTTGACTCTTCTGCTACTTTGCATTGCTCCAGAGGCGCCGGATGCGGTGGCGGCTGGGAGGAGACGTCGAGCTCGAGCTCGTCGAGGTCGGAAAGGAGGAAGGAGAGCCTCGAGTCCGATCGAGGAGGCGCGCGGTGGTGGGACAGCCGCCGGAGCGCGGGCGCCGCGACCGCGGTGGCGACGCGTCGGCGCATCCCTTGCAACTTGCAACGGATTCAGGTGCACCGTGCAAAGGTTCAGCCATGTCCGCTGTCGGGTTTGAGCGTGTGCCAGCCTGTTTTCAAAAAAAAAAACACGTGCCAGCCGAACTCAATAGCCCATCATTGGCCGGCCCAATCTGGAGTATTTGTTTGGCCCATGCTCTTGTAGCCCTTGAGCAAGAATGTTGGGAGGATTTGCTCCTACAAAAAAAAAAAAAATGTTGAGAGGAGGAAGTAGGAACGTCCGCATGTGGAGGTTCTTCCAGTTTGTATTCAGTCGATAGTTGCTTATAACCAGTTCAAAGAAAAATAAGAGATAGTTGCTGAGGACGGCACTGAGTAATGGAAATCCTTTCCATTTTTGTTAAAAAAAAACTGATCATATCTACTAGAAATCGAACATAGGAGTATAGTATAAGACTTTGGGGCTGTTTGGACGATTGACAGACAAGTGATTCACATTTTGTTTTTCTATCAATCGTCTTTTACATACTACAATTTAGTTGAGGACATACCGTAAAGATCAGATATAATCATGGCAGTTGAAAAATAGTAGCACTTACACGAGGCAGATAATTTAGCAGGGTGCAGGCCAGGCACAGCGAAGGTCATTGTTTTGTTTTCAAGCTCACATTCCAATACAGAAAAAACACGGAGGCCTGGTGGCTGGCAAGGATTGCCACAAAAGTGGAACTAATTTCTACATCAGTACTTCTCCTAAGATGACTGTCACAAATGGATCTCACACTGATCCCAACCATCACTAAATCACTGACGAAGTGACATCACTACAATGTCAACCACCATCAAAACAGTTCAGCAAGCCATCGTTGTCAGAATCCTTCGCGCTTGAGCCTGTCCATGAGAAGATGCGCAACCGACTCATATCCTTGCTTCCTTGCTGTTAAAATTCCAAAAGAAAAGAAACACAATTATGGATAGAAATGACAATCAGAAAGAACAACATGTGTTCACGGATAAAGAACGACATGTATAGAGCTTATCTTGCTCTCAAGTGACTCAAATATCAATTATCTCAGTCACTTAGGCAAACACCTATTAACAGTAAATCTGATTGGATTAATGGTTCATTTTTTCCCCTACACTCACGCACCTACCCGCTCACTCGTGACCATAAAAGTTTTACAGCTAAGGGTCGCTTTATTTTTACTACTAAAGGTTGGACCATAAAACTAATAATAATTTACGGTTACATTGAAAAGGTCTTTATGATAAAAATGTGATGCGCTCTAAGATAAAAATGTGATTGAGACAAAAGTAAAAACTCAGGTGAATGAGAACTAGCAATCCTCGTGTGTGTATTGAACAAGACAGAACCAGAATTACCGTCATATATGGCAATCCCTGTTGGTGCTATCTTCCGTTTCTTCAAGCAGAAGGAGCTGCATCATTGCATGACAAAACGTTAGCAGTTGAGCAATGAGGGATGGTATTTGTTTCCAGAAATTTGTATATTTCAACATCACCATTTCAAGGCACGGATGGTAGAACCAAATAGAGCAATATCTGGGAAAGTCTCACCTGTTGCATATCCAGAATTTCTTGATACCCTTCTCCTCAATGCAATGAGGACACATCCAGTTCTTGTTCTTCCTCACCTCTTCCATCTCTGCCACCACGGCTCAAATTTCAGTAGGTGTGCAAATATAATTCACCAAGAACGGTGACGTTTCTTGACAGTGTTGAGCAATGCTCCTTACCTTCGCCATACCTAACTTTGAGGCAAGCACGGCAGAGTATTCCATTTGAAGAATGGCAAGATGAGCACTCCGTCTTGCCTGTCAAGATTTATCATAATGCTGGCCATGATCAAACTAGCTGAACACACAACACAATCGGGATAAAAAAGAGAGATATTTACATGTTCTTTTTACCTAAGCAGCGCTGCTTCAGGTCTCCTTCCCCGCAGCGCTTGCAGTCCTCCTCGCCGCACAATTTCTTCTGCCTTGGATCATGCAATGACACAATAAGATTTCTCAATTACTTGCACAGAGACGTCACTCCAGCATGAATGCATGATCTTTCCGATAAACGTTGGTAATGATGCAAGTGCCCCGCCCCCTCTGCTGTCACACCGCCTCTCTTGAAGCGCCTCCACCCTCTTCTTGTCAACCACCACCGTCGCCTTCTCCTCTTCCTCATCGTCCATCGCAGCCGCAGCGGCCGCCAGTTTGCTCAAAGATCCTACGGAGACAGCACAAGAAACTTATTTGAGCAGCCTCCCATCACGTACGATACGACCAGATCCACGGGAAGAAAACAGCAGTAGATTCGGCAACCTTTGGAAGGCAACGCCATGTACTGCACGGGCACGGAGTCCCCGTTGAGGCGGGCAGAGCGGCGGGGGGTGGGCGCGGGCGTGGGCA
>LAPY01000124.1:104432-122444 GCA_000970635.1 Eragrostis tef | reverse complement strand
CGCCGCCGCGCTCGGGAGTAGTAATCTCTCGCGCGGGCAGGCGCAGGCGGAGCCGTCAGCAGCCTCGGCAGGCGGGAGGAAGGGCGGCAGCTCATGGGCGGATTCGAGTACCGGTAGTAGCAGCCGGGGGAAGGGAAAGGTGCCCGAGCTGCCGATGCGGAGTGCCTCAGGCGCGAGCTTGGGAACAGAAGGAAAGAGTGCGGTAAAAGGTAGCAATCTGCCCTTCGTTTCAAAAGTTCGTTTCAACTTTTGGAGCATGATACTGTAAGCTTGTTACTTATTAGCCTAGAGTTGAAATTTCATCATGTCAAGCGCTAGCATAGGCAGGGAATGGGAGAGCAGGCGGCAGCACTTCACGCTCCCTTTAATGCATAATTCCTTACTAAGTTGACTTAGTAATCTCGCCATAGAGTTTCTAAGTTGTTGGGAGTTGGGATTGCACCATTCATCTTGCTTGGTGAGTCTAGTTAGTTATTGCTTGCTCCTTTTTATGCTTGAACTTGGTATGTTTGATGCTCTCTTTATGAGTTAATTTGATCCCTATCTAGATCCACTTGATGTATGCTTGAGTGAGGTTTTCTTCTGACATGCGTTAGACATTGTTTGCAGTAGCACATACTTGACAATTTTACCAATGAGCACAGGAGCTTTACCAGCTCCTTCGTTAGACCTTCCATTTATGCCATGAAAACTCTGACTTTTCAGAATTTGTGGTTTATGAGTTTGTGATTGAATGAGCAAGTTTGCTACAACGATGCAACTCCTATTGTCCCAATTATATGATTGTGATATATGCTTCTATAGTTCTGCACATTCCAAGTAAAATTGTGTTTCATTAGGCTTGCAAGCTTCACGTATACTTTGCCCAGAGGACAATATCTGTCCCAGCATATTTCACCTGTAAAAATAGGTGTCATATACTTCTTTAGTAGCATGATATATCTTGTTTATGCATGTTCATCTTCCTTTATTCAATGTTTCCTCTCTGTTATGAAAATCTTCATGGAACTAATATGTGTTTTTCCTTTTTTATGTGCTTATTAGTCTAATGAAATCTACATCTCATCTGGTCTTGTGACCTTATACTGGTGCCTTTCCCTCTTTTATAACAACCATATCTGATACATTGGCATTTAATCCATCTCATACACAGCAAAATCTAGTGCATTGCGGAACCATTCTGGAGATTTGAGGACTCCTACTCACATTCCAGAGGCTGCGGTAGTGATATTTCTATATGTTTTTTCTTTTCTATCACTGACTGTTACTGCAATAAATAATCCCTCCTTGCTTTGTTTCCTTACATTTATCTGCATCAACATATTAACCTGCAGCGTGCGTATGATCCCTGCGAGACACCAAAGGAATCCGAGTCTCCACGCTTTAAAGCCATTATGCAGGCTACCAGTGCACCGAGGAAGAGAGGCCCTGGAGATATAAAAAGTTTTTCACATGAATTGAACTCCAAAGGTGTGCGACCGTTTCCTTTCTGGAAACCTCGGGGCATTTACAATTTAAAGGTAATCTCTTCACATTTTGTGTGAGATAAGAGGGTCACTGAGATGGATGTATTTGATGCCTTTATTTTAACCTGTCCTGATTTTCTAATTTTAATGTTCAGTAAGTAAAAATAATCTTTGTATTCTATTGTCTATGCAGGAGGTAATAAAAGTTATCCAGGTGAGGTTTGAGAAGGCAAAAGAAGAGGTAAATTCAGATCTAGCAATATTTGCAGGAGACTTGGTTAGTATAATGGAAAAGTATGCGGACTCTCATCCTGAGTGGAAAGAAACTTTGGAAGATTTGCTTATACTTGCACGTAGCTGCTGCGTCATGACACCTGGGGAATTTTGGCTTCAATGTGAAGGTATAGTGCAAGATTTGGACGATCATCGTCAGGAGCTCCCAATGGGTGTGCTGAAGAAACTGTACACCCGGATGCTTTTTATCCTTACAAGATGTACAAGGCTGCTCCAATTCCACAAGGAGAGTGGCTTTGCAGAGGATGAAGTTGTTATTGATCAGCGTGATAAGATTATACAATCTGCGGATAGGCAGATTTTACCTCAACCGGATGATACAAACAGAGCCTGTAAAAGTGAGGCAAGAAAATCATACAGTCAGGAAATCTAGTGCATTGCGGAACCATTCTGGAGATTTGAGGACTCCTACTCACATTCCAGAGGCTGCGGTAGTGATATTTCTATGTTTTTTCTTTTCTATGACTGACATTTGCTGCAATAAATAATCACTCCTTGCTTTGTTTCCTTACATTTATCTGCATCAACATATTAACCTGCAGTGTGCGTATGATCCCTGCGAGACACCAAAGGAATCCGAGTCTCCACGCTTTAAAGCCATTATGCAGGCTACCAGTGCACCGAGGAAGAGAGGCCCTGGAGATATAAAAAGTTTTTCACATGAATTGAACTCCAAAGGTGTGCGACCGTTTCCTTTCTGGAAACCTCGGGGCATTTACAACTTAAAGGTAATCTCTCCACATTTTGTGTGAGATAAGAGGGTCACTGAGATGGATGTATTTGATGTCTTTACTTTAACCTGTCCTGATTTTCTAATTCTAATGTTTAGTAAGTAATAATGATCTTGTATTCTATTGTCTATGCAGGAGGTAATAAAAGTTATCCAGGTGAGGTTTGAGAAGGCAAAAGAAGAGGTAAATTCAGATCTAGCAATATTTGCAGGAGACTTGGTTAGTATAATGGAAAAGTATGCGGACTCTCATCCTGAGTGGAAAGAAACTTTGGAAGATCTGCTTATACTTGCACGTAGCTGCTGCGTCATGACACCTGGGGAATTTTGGCTTCAATGTGAAGGTATAGTGCAAGATTTGGACGATCATCGTCAGGAGCTCCCAATGGGTGTGCTGAAGAAACTGTACACCCGGATGCTTTTTATCCTTACAAGATGTACAAGGCTGCTCCAATTCCACAAGGAGAGTGGCTTTGCAGAGGATGAAGTTGTTATTGATCAGCGTGATAAGATTATACAATCTGCGGATAGGCAGATTTTACCTCAACCGGATGATACAAACAGAGCCTGCAAAAGTGAGGCAAGAAAATCATACAGTCAGGAGCAACATAATTTGAAATGGAAGCGAAGCCAGGAGATAAAACCTGTTAAGCTTCTTCCACCCCTTGAAACAGATGCTAAGAAAGAGGTTGATTCTCCACCCAAAGAACGGATATCCTCCTGGAAACCTTTTCCATCACCTGTTACAAAGTCCCCAAAAGAATCTACCCCTA
The DNA here is from genome assembly GCA_000970635.1 of Eragrostis tef. Lineage (NCBI taxonomy): Eukaryota > Viridiplantae > Streptophyta > Magnoliopsida > Poales > Poaceae > Eragrostis > Eragrostis tef. Next base: position 119,181 of record LAPY01000124.1, on the reverse strand, counting down.
CTAAAGAGGAATCATCTAATAAGAAACCGGATGCAGTCTCGACAGTTAGTAACCGTGTTGAACTAACCAGTCCAGTGGAATCTACACCACAACACCTTCCTCCCAAGCATCAACATAAAACTTCCTGGGGACACTGGTCTGACCAGCCAAATATTTCTGAAGAGGGTTCAATAATGTGCCGCATATGTGAAGAATATGTCCCCACACAATATGTTGAAGATCATTCTAGGGTCTGTGCAGTTGCTGACAGGTGTGATCAGAAAGGTGTAAGCTGTGATGAACGTTTAATCAGAGTTGCAGAAACATTAGAAAAGATGGTAGATTCTTATTCGCAGAAAGACACACCCAATGCTGCTGGCAGCCCTGATGTTGCAAAAGTTTCTAATTCAAGCATCAATGAAGAATCTGATGGTCCCTCTCCAAAACTTTCTGATTGGTCTAGAAGAGGATCTGCTGACATGCTTGACTATCTCCAAGAGGCGGATAGCACTATTTCATTGGACGACATAAAAAATCTTCCCTCAATGACATGTAAGACTCGTTTTGGGCCAAAGTCAGATCAGGGAATGGCAACATCATCTGCAGGAAGCATGACACCTAGATCTCCACTAACGACTCCAAGATCGAATCATATAGACATGCTTTTAGCTGGTAAAAATTCGATTAATGAGAGTGATGATCTTCCGCAGGTAAGGCATACAATTTCCATAATTCTTCTTGTCTTTCTTGGTAGTTGATCTCTTTGCTACTTCTTTTGTCCCAATTATCATAATATAAGAGACTTTAGGTTGGTGAAAGTCAAACTCTTTTAACTTTGACTGGAAATAGTGAAAGATTCATAAGGATTGACAAGGTAAAATGGTACAACTAGATTCATTGTAAACGTAGCTATCATAATATGTAACTATTTTTATTTGAAAAATGTTTTATTTTTATACATGGTTGGTCAAAGTTTAAGAAGTTTGACTTTGAACAAATCTAGAACCTCTTATATTTTCGGATGGAGGGGGTATTAGTTTTTCATCTACAAGTGACATGACTAAAAATAATACATATGTCCACTTGTTTGTACTGGTGTGATGTGCAAAGCTTGTGAGTTGTGACCAAACCAATGATGATGTCATTCTTTTTGTCTGCTCTTTATGGCAATTCAAATTTCTCTTTGCAGCTAAAGAACCTGAATTATCTAAAGTAGGAGAGCGTATGCATTTCTGCTTAGTTTGTCAGCAAGTGCTTCATACGTTTGAAGAGTATTGCTAAACTGCAGTGTACAACCAACCATCACATGGCCAGTGGTATACAAGGCAGAAGGACAACATGTTTTACACGCCATAGATCATATATATTGTAGCTGCAGTTGTACACTTCAGTTTGTGAAGCAGTTCCACATTTTTTAAATCAAATAGTGGGTTTATGCTATCAAACCTATCATAGAGGAATTTGATTATAAAAGTCCATGCCATCCACAACTAAGTGCTGACGTTTTTTTTAATCTGTATGCTATATTTTAGGTGTGCCACTTTTCATCATTTTTTTTAGTTTTGCTTAGATGCAGATTCAAGGTGTTGGCGAAATTATCTTAGGATATCTCGATTAGTAAACCTTACCTGATGGTCATAATGGATTAAGTTCTCATTGTAGTGGCGTGTTGAATTAGTAGGGGTACAGGGGACTAGCATGGACATGTTACGCAACTCTTTCCGCACACCGCACGTGTCCTTGAAAATTTAATATTTGTAATTTTGTAAGAGTTGACATAGTTTAATAGGAAAGATATGTTTTTTCCACTTCATTTTCTGGTCATTCTAGAATACTGCATTCCACTGTCCCAATGATTCGTTGATGTGTGGCCTCAGAACTCACGCATCAGTGGGACCATGTGGAATTCCTAAAATTTTATGTTCCTCTGGTATTTTTACTTGGTTTCAGGTGCCAATGTAACTAAACCATGCTATGAAGTTTCAATAGCCGTCTTCTAAATTGTGGAACTGACATGAATTTGTATGGAAGTTTCTAATTTGGTGAACCGGTGATATGCAGTGGTAAAATTGGCAAATTTTCGCTTGAACCACTGAAGAAGTGAAACTATACATTGCTATTAAGTTTCAGGAATTTCTCTATTGTAATCCGCAATACGTTTCCAGAAAACTGACAAGTATTTGTAGAAAGTTTGTGGCATGGGGAATGGGTTATTGTGGTAGTATGACAGTACGAGATGTGTTCTGCAGTGGTGGGGGAGTGCCTGGGAGTGAGTCCAAAAAGAATATTAGCAGGCTTTGTTAGCTTAAGAATAAATGGTAGTTTTTCTAATTGCCGGTAGTCAAAAAGTTTCTTATTCTTCCAGTCTCATTAGTCCTTGTTTGCCTGTAAGGAACATGATTTAATCTGCTAGCATGTTCAACTTAAACATTCGAGATCAAATTGAGAGTTGTTAGTACGATAATTTCCTCACAACTCCAAGATCGAATCATATAGACATGCTTTTAGCTGGTAAAAATTCGATTAATGAGAGTGATGATCTTCCGCAGGTAAGGCATACAATTTCCATAATTCTTCTTGTCTTTCTTGGTAGTTGATCTCTTTGCTACTTCTTTTGTCCCAATTATCATAATATAAGAGACTTTAGGTTGGTGAAAGTCAAACTCTTTTAACTTTGACTGGAAATAGTGAAAGATTCATAAGGATTGACAAGGTAAAATGGTACAACTAGATTCATTGTAAACGTAGCTATCATAATATGTAACTATTTTTATTTGAAAAATGTTTTATTTTTATACATGGTTGGTCAAAGTTTAAGAAGTTTGACTTTGAACAAATCTAGAACCTCTTATATTTTCGGATGGAGGGGGTATTAGTTTTTCATCTACAAGTGACATGACTAAAAATAATACATATGTCCACTTGTTTGTACTGGTGTGATGTGCAAAGCTTGTGAGTTGTGACCAAACCAATGATGATGTCATTCTTTTTGTCTGCTCTTTATGGCAATTCAAATTTCTCTTTGCAGCTAAAGAACCTGAATTATCTAAAGTAGGAGAGCGTATGCATTTCTGCTTAGTTTGTCAGCAAGTGCTTCATACGTTTGAAGAGTATTGCTAAACTGCAGTGTACAACCAACCATCACATGGCCAGTGGTATACAAGGCAGAAGGACAACATGTTTTACACGCCATAGATCATATATATTGTAGCTGCAGTTGTACACTTCAGTTTGTGAAGCAGTTCCACATTTTTTAAATCAAATAGTGGGTTTATGCTATCAAACCTATCATAGAGGAATTTGATTATAAAAGTCCATGCCATCCACAACTAAGTGCTGACGTTTTTTTTAATCTGTATGCTATATTTTAGGTGTGCCACTTTTCATCATTTTTTTTAGTTTTGCTTAGATGCAGATTCAAGGTGTTGGCGAAATTATCTTAGGATATCTCGATTAGTAAACCTTACCTGATGGTCATAATGGATTAAGTTCTCATTGTAGTGGCGTGTTGAATTAGTAGGGGTACAGGGGACTAGCATGGACATGTTACGCAACTCTCTCCGCACACCACATGTGTCCTTGAAAATTTAATCTTTGTAATTTTGTAAGAGTTGACATAGTTTAATAGGAAAGATATGTTTTTTCCACTTCATTTTCTGGTCATTCTAGAATACTGCATTCCACTGTCCCAATGATTCGTTGATGTGTGGCCTCAGAACTCACGCATCAGTGGGACCATGTGGAATTCCTAAAATTTTATGTTCCTCTGGTATTTTTACTTGGTTTCAGGTGCCAATGTAACTAAACCATGCTATGAAGTTTCAATAGCCGTCTTCTAAATTGTGGAACTGACATGAATTTGTATGGAAGTTTCTAATTTGGTGAACCGGTGGTATGCAGTAGTAAAATTGGTAAATTTTCGCTTGAACCACTGAAGAAGTGAAACTATACATTGCTATTAAGTTTCAGGAATTTCTCTATTGTAATCCGCAATACGTTTCCAGAAAACTGACAAGTATTTGTAGAAAGTTTGTGGCATGGGGAATGGGTTATTGTGGTAGTATGACAGTACGAGATGTGTTCTGCAGTGGTGGGGGAGTGCCTGGGAGTGAGTCCAAAAAGAATATTAGCAGGCTTTGTTAGCTTAAGAATAAATGGTAGTTTTTCTAATTGCCGGTAGTCAAAAAGTTTCTTATTCTTCCAGTCTCATTAGTCCTTGTTTGCCTGTAAGGAACATGATTTAATCTGCTAGCATGTTCAACTTAAACATTCGAGATCAAATTGAGAGTTGTTAGTACGATAATTTCCTCAAATTTGCGCAGATTGTTGAACTTGCTGATATTGCAAGATGCATCGCAAATACTCCTCTGGATGAAGAAAGTGCATTATCCCAAATGGTTACCTGCATAGAAGATCTGCAAGAAATTGTCAATCGCAGGAAGCACGAGGCCCTCACAGTGCAGACATTTGGCACACGTATAGAAAAACTACACCGGTGAGACTCCTCTATGGACATGGCTTTGTTTTAGAGCTTATTTAACATGCTCCCTCCATATTTCTTTCCTTAACATTCAGACAAAGGATGTGCACTGCAATTAGTGTAAATCCTTTGTTTGAAACTTCAACAAAAGAAATACAGAGGTAATGTTGCTTGCCATTTTCTATTATTTACTTGATTCAGCCTTCACATTTGTTGATTTGTATAATCCTTCAGGGAGAAGTACCTACAGCTTTGCGATTCGGTCGATATGGACAAGATTGATTCAGCAAGTACCATAATGGATGAAGAGGATGATGTTGTCCGTAGCTTACGAGCAAGTCCAGTCCATCCAGTCAAGGATCGTACTTCAATTGATGACTTTGAAATCATAAAGCCTATCAGTCGTGGAGCATTTGGACGTGTTTTCTTGGCCAAGAAACGAACCACAGGAGACCTCTTTGCTATAAAGGTATGGTGATGCCTGATCTTTATTTTCTTTTATGCAATCATGTAGACCCTATCATATCCTGGGGCATTTTGTCTTATACATTGTTTAGCCCTGGAAGTGAAGTTTTTCTGTATTGCATGGTAACAGAGGGTTCATCCAATTACTTTTTGTTTGATTCAAAGTTGTGTGCATATTTTCCTTATTCCTCTTTTATTGGTTTGGCAGTCTTGTTTCAACTGTATCTACAATGTGAGTCTGTCTCCATTCATCGCTAACAGTAAACACATGAGAACTTACACTCAAACCAAACTGCTGATGCTGATGAGCCTACCCTGTAACCTATATAATCAGACACCTCTATTGCCGTGCTGTAAATTTGTGTTGTTCTTGTGATAGCTTTTGCATGACAATTAGGGTTGGAGTTATTTATAATGTTTTTTTCCGAGAACGTGCAACACATATTTCATTAAGAAGAAATACAACATTACAGCGACCTTCAAGCCATCTTGGCTGAGAAACCAAGAAAAGACACTCTAATACACAAGGCAACTACTCGCGGCATGAAGAATGTCCTACAACTAACGAAGAAGACAACAAACTAACAGTACAACCTAGACCTACAAACTGCTTGTTGGCTGCTATGAACTTGGTGGGCAAAACATCCTCCTTCGTGTTTCTCAGCCAAGATGGCTTGAAGCTTTTGCATGACAATTAGGGTTGGAGTTATTTATAATGTTTTTTTTCCGAGAACGTGCAACACATATTTCATTAAAAAGAAATACAACATTACAGCGACCTTCAAGCCATCTTGGCTGAGAAACCAAGAAAAGACACTCTAATACACAAGGCAACTACTCGCGGCATGAAGAATGTCCTACAACTAACGAAGAAGACAACAAACTAACAGTACAACCTAGACCTACAAACTGCTTGTTGGCTGCTATGAGCTTGGTGGGCAAAACATCCTCCTTCGTGTTGGAGATGGTGATGCATCCGCGGTTCTTGGCAGCAAGACGATCATTTAGACGAAGTCCTTCTCCATCGTGTTGGCGAAGATTCTTACCATCCTGCTTCGCAATACCTTTGTCGCGATATGGATGAAGACAACCCTTGTTGACACAGGCGGCCAGCACAACATCAACCTCATGGAGAGGACCAACGACACGAACTGCAGACGACACACTGGCGACTTGGTGACCAGCAACCCCGCTGGGAACGGCTGGCGACCAGAGAAGAGCTCCTTGGAAGCGTGTGGATTCGCTCCACAACACTTCCACACGACCATAGGTCCATAGCTCGTAGATCCTTTCGAAGTGAAAGCTCATCAACGGAAAGCATTCTGCTTTCCTCAGCCCCGTCCAATTGAAGAAGAATCTCATTGGCTAATTGGAGCTTAGTTATGGATGTTGGGAAGCGACTGGACAAAGGGACAGTCTTGGTGCCAACTGCAACTGGCTTTGTGCGAGAGGCCACTGCAACTGGTTTGCCATGACAAGGATTTGCGACACTAGGCATCCTCACAGCCTCCTCAAGGAAGAGATTTGAGCCTGAAAATCTTTGAGGAGCGATTCCTCGTCGACCGAATTTGTCCTGCTCTCGTGTGCCTTGTTTAGCCCGAAAAATCACTTCTTGAGCGATTTGTGGCTGGATCATGGGCACAGGAAAATTGTTTAGATACGGAGGCGATGACGACAAATTGCTCTCGAGCCCCTTGCCTTCTAGGATAGGCAAGAAGGCGCGAGGCAGGAGAGCGACGTCGTCGAAGTCCGAACCAGAGGTGCGATCAGAGGCGGGCTGTGTCTGGGGCGGGCATGGCAGGCATTGGGGATCCAACGACACTGAACTTGCTGGATCTGGAGTCGCGGCCACCGGCAACGACGACTGCGAGGAAAACCACACAGGCCCATTCATGACCTCCCAAAGTCCTGCAACCTTGAGCATCCGAGCAGATCCAGTGGCCTGCTGCCCGGATCTGCCTGTGGCAGGGGCCGTGGGGGGCTCTTCGACAACGAGGCAGGCCGATGGCAACCAATGGTGAAAGTTGAAGATGTGAGAGGTGGGGGCGACGACGACTAGCGGGGAGAGTGCGAAGAGAGCGGAGGGAGGCGCGGAGCGGGAGGTGAGAGGCGAGGGAGGCGGATCAGGTGGAGGAGAGGCGGGCGGGGAGGCTGCGGCCGCGCCACATCGTCACTTCCTCTTTCGCTTGAGTCCTCTTCAGTTTTATTCCATCCATAAACCTTCTAACTCATAGTTCTAAGTTATTTATAATGTTAGTCTTAGTAATTTTGATGTTGGTAGCTTGTTGAGCATATAACACATTTGCTTGCTCTGAGTGAGCTTTATAGATCTGACTTGAGAGATGTTTAGCAAATAGTCAGATCATGGCTTTTCATTACACTAGTAACGTTTCTCAGCTTTTCATGTATAATTATAGCTGCAAACTCTCACATGCTTCAGTGCACCTTGCTTCCTTCATTTCTACAGCACAATTGCAATTTTTTGTGGCTAATTTTAACAATATATCTTCCTTTTAAGCAGGTACTTAGGAAGGCAGATATGATTAGGAAAAATGCTGTTGAGAGTATATTGGCTGAACGTGATATCTTGATTACAGTACGAAATCCTTTTGTGGTAAGTGAATCTGCAAATCTTTCCCCAAACACGAGTGAATCTGCAAATCTTAGCCCTGGTTTCAATAGCTATAACTCTAAAATTGTCTTATTTTTATTAGGTACGTTTTTTCTATTCTTTTACCTCCCGGGAGAATTTGTATCTGGTCATGGAGTATCTAAATGGAGGAGACCTGTACTCATTGCTGAGAAATTTAGGATGCCTGGATGAAGATGTTGCTCGTGTATATCTTGCAGAAGTTGTACGTTTCAACTATTTTTTTTGTCCCTCGCAAAAAAAACTATTTCTTTTTTGTATATCCTTTTCTTTTACGCTGTGTTATAATTATTTTATCATGCAGGTATTAGCTTTGGAGTATCTGCACTCCATGCAAATAGTTCATAGAGATCTGAAACCTGACAACTTGTTGATAGCCCATGATGGACATATTAAGGTATCAAGACTTGTGTATGGTCGCTGTTTCTTTTATCCATAACATTAGATATGGCCGAACTAAAGGCTCATTTGTGTGTCCTTCAAAGGCAAACTATTACTTCCATTGTCTGATCAGTGGAAGATGTATCCGTAATTTTGTATACTCAGATGTTTTAAACAAATTATACTATTACCTCGGAATTTTGATAAAAGCTGCGCCTTGTTGTAGTCTTCACCAAAAAAAAAGTCATTTTTGTTCTTGTTCTGATAGGGTTTACATTATGCTTCTGCTTGTGCTGCTTATTAATCTTCATTTTCTTCAGTTGACAGATTTCGGGTTGTCCAAGGTTGGTTTGATCAATAGCACAGTCACAGATGATCTATCTGGTCCTGCTGTTAGTGGTGCTTCATTTTATGGAGATGATGAGCCTCAGATGAGTGAAGTCGAGCAAGTTGATCATCGAGAACGGAGACAAAACCGTTCTGCTGTTGGAACTCCTGATTATTTAGCACCAGAAATCCTTTTGGGGACAGGACACGGTGAATGCTAACAAAGACTTCGTTTTTAAAATCTCTGGTTTCTTGTTTTGATTAGCTGTTTGATAGTAATTAATGCATTGCTATTTATTTTGTCCTCCCAGGTGCTAGTGCGGATTGGTGGTCTGTTGGTGTCATCCTTTTTGAGCTAATTGTTGGTATACCTCCGTTCAATGCAGAACATCCACAGGTATGATTTTTACCATGATCATAATAGTAGATTACTAGCTTAACACAATTGAGCTGCAAGCCTGGACTTATTAGATATTGTTTTCAAATAGATGCTAATTATCATATATGTTGGTCTGGAGCAAATATTTGCCATCAGACAACATTGTTTTCACTTTTTCTTATGATCAATTATACTTGGTGTAATTTAATATCGTGATTTATGCGTGTTTCTGTAGATTATTTTTGACAATATTCTGAATCGCAAAATACCTTGGCCACATGTCCCAGAAGAGATGAGTTTTGAAGCACAAGATTTGATTGACAAGTAAGAAATGTTTCAAACCATTTCAGCACTTAATTGCTTGTGACATAGGGTCACATGCTATAGCTCCTTGTATCTGGTGGATAATTTTTCTGGATTGCATGGTCTCTTAAAAACAGATGATTTTGGGGGCCTAATTATATTATAGTTTTGTTTATTTGTACTGCATTGTTTCTTTTTTTTTTCCCTCTGCTACATTATTTTCTGCTCATTATTGCAATTCATGAATCAATTAACTTTTCCTTGAGGGTTTCCTCTAAATTTCAGTTATTAGATCACTGTCTGAGTATTGCAAACTTGTTTCAGATCAAGTTCATCAATGATTCTTAAACCATATGACTGTTAGGATCAATCGGGCTTGTGGATCATACTAGACTGTACTATTTTACTTTTATCCATGTTTACGTGTTATAATTGCCCATCAGGTAGCTTGTTGTTTCTGGTTTCTATTTATAGTAGTATATGCTTTCCTTTCAGTCATGTTCTGTGGTTTGAGTGACTCTAACTTTTGCTCAAAGGTAATATGTATACTGGGGCCATTATATGTTACTCCTTCTGATCGCGAAATGTTGTCGTCCCTGAACGGAGAATGAACTAAAATACAACTACCAGGCAGTGCCGGAACGTCAATAATTTTCGTATGGAGAGAGTAGTAACTTAGTAATGGGATGACACTACCTGTACTATTCCAATTGCAATGCTACTTACCTAGTTCATGCTCTACTTCTGATAATTTTTCATATGGTTTAACTAAAACTGATGTCACAACAACTACATTCAGATTACTGACAGAAGATCCTCATCAACGCCTAGGAGCTAATGGTGCCTCAGAGGTATTCTGAAGATGCTAGACTTCCTTTGTTATAATTTTATTCGTAAGTTTTTCAAAAACAGACCTGATTGTTGTTTGTTTCTTTTAGGTTAAACAGCATCCTTTCTTCAAAGACATTAGCTGGGATACCCTTGCTAGACAGAAGGTTAGAAAGGCTCAACAAAGCTATTCAATCTTTTTAGGCATCTCTTTTCTGTCGGTATACCAAGGATAACATGATATCATATGCAGGCTGCCTTTGTTCCCTCCTCAGATAGTGCATTTGATACTAGCTACTTCACCAGTCGATATTCTTGGAATACGACAGATGAAAACCTGTATGAAGCATATGAGATGGAGGATTCCAGTGACAACGGAAGCCTTAGTGGAAGCAGTAGTTGTGTGAGCAATCGCCAAGATGACATGGTACGAATAATTTCTCATTCAGTTATTGAGCAGCAAATAAAAAGATTCCTTAGCATTTTAAGCAAAAGCTGAATTCGAGGAAAAGAAATGTCAAAAGGATAATGCACTTTGAATAATATTTCTCTCCTGTTCTTTAGTTCCTTTTTCCAAATTTATGATAACTTATGCAACAGGGAGAGGACTGTGGTGGCCTCAATGAGTTTGAATCTAGTGCAAACGTCAATTATTCTTTCAGCAACTTCTCATTCAAGGTAAAACCACAGTTACACTTGGTATTTATTGCCTATCATACCTTAAGGATTTTTGAAGCATGGCACTTTACATGATCGAATTTTCATGGAGCAACATCTTTTTTCTCCTTTAGACCAAATGAACTTTTAACATAATAATAGATGCAAAGTTCACCCTCAGTGCTCAGTTTCTCTTATATCTGTTCATTGATAAGCATTCTATTTTTGCATAACTAAGTATTGGATATCACCTTTTGCGCTACTGGAATCGTGATACCACTACAAAAAGCTTTGCAGTGTTCATTGACTGATGCCAGGGATAACCAATGCACCTAGATTATATCCAGCACTTACCTAACTTCATCTTTGATGCAGAATCTCTCACAGCTGGCTTCTATCAATTATGATTTGCTCACCAAAGGATTGAAGGATGATCCACCACCAAAATCTGAAACGTAGCAGTCAATATAAATCGTTTGATTCGTTTGAAGCAATCAAACAGTTTACAGTGTGCTCCCGTGATGTTGATCTTGTACATGTAAGTATATTGGCTGCTCTATTTGCAATTGACTAGTATTGTTGTTTTTTCTAATTGTTATCGATTCTGCAGATGAAAGTTTGAGGCATGGTCTGTTCCTATTGAGGTTGTGCCTGCATCTCGCGGAGTCGAGCACAGTTTTGCTGTTACCTTGTTTTCGTAACAATTGCCATGCCATCGTCAGTGAATCACCCTTGACCAGTTTTGGTATGAGACCTAGGAGTGCTGTTCTTTTTTTATTCACCTTTTCTTCTTTCCATCCCACTATCAGCCTTGGGTGCGCAAGATTGGTCAAGGTTCCTGTATTCAGAACACAAATCCCTGAAGATGTAGATGGTCTCAGGAATTTGCCATATAATTGACAACGGTACACAATTCAGAACGTATTGCTGGCCGTGTAGCTTACCAGAGATATGGCAAATTTCACTTTTTGGCGTTAATATTTACCTTTTTTTTACCGTTCTCTTCTAGCATATCTACACAGAAACTGGGGACACAGACTAATTGACCATTGGCAGTATAAAGAAGTCAGTTTTGTATCCGTCTGTGCCAGGAACAATCCACCTGGATCGTCCTCGCTTCCAAACTCCGTAAAAGAATGAAGCGGTTGTCAAAATACGTAGAGCTAAGCTTGTGTTACATAAAGGTTGCAAAGCGTGTGAACACTGTATTAAAAATGAGGTGAGCTGAGAACCGTTTGAGAAACACTCCATGTAACACTGATTTGACACACGAAAAAGATTACAAATGTTTGAGAAACTGCTTTTGGACCATGTTCATAAAAGACATTCGAACGTTCCTCAGGTGTTCTCCGACCAGTTGTGCCCACATCCTCCACACTCGTTGAAAACCGTCTGTCCCTCATCAGCCGAACGCATCTGCAAATCCAGATGTTAGTCAGAATTGCACAGGGAATCAGAAGTGACTGACCCCAAATTCTCAATGATCTAGTAACTTACCTGCCTAGAATAGTATCTGACTTTAAGTTGACCGCACTTCGGGCAGGGAGTACTTAGCTGGTGCCAAAAAAACAGATATGTAAGTGCCAAAAAAAAAGGCAACCCTAAAATTGTATTTCAAGAATATGTAACTTACCAAAGGTCTTTCCATTGCTACTTCTTCTAGTGCTGACTCAACCTTTAAACAGCAGCAGTAAAAACAAGAGGCAGATTCAGTTTTTGTCGAATATCTGATAAACATTCATTAATGCTTGGATAACAGTACTAGACCAGTCCTTATAAAACCAAAGTTCTCATGTAGTGAGTAGTAACTAGTACAGATACAAAAACTTAGTCTGACAGTATTACTTGGTCCATGTGATGCTGGAAAGCCATCAGTTGCTATGTAAGAACGTGCACAAAATCTAGGATCCAGTAATGATAGTAATTCCCATAACAGTGGGAAAACATCACTATGTTGCAAATGCTAGTCTACTGTTCTTCAAAATTTCAAAGGCCCTTGAACAGATGGCTCGGTAGCATGGTTGTGATTAGCACTCTGTCAACAAGAGAATTCGACGAGCTAGCAGAGCACAACAATTTACGAATTAAGTGAGGTGTGCAATAATTTGCCGAGCTAAATTACACGAGACACTAGACAAGACGAACTACAACGCCAGCGTAACAAACGTTCAACACAACATGGGATGCCACTGATAAGAACCACGACATTCAAGCACATAACTGCAGCCGAAAGAGAGTCGTAGGCGTACCTCGACGGCGACGGAGTACCGTGTTTCTTTCCCTTCAATCTCTGTGAAAAGAGGAGCAGCTTTCTGCATCAGTCGCCGAATGGAAAACGAAATATTCTTGAGTTAAGAATCGAGGAAGCCACTGGAGGAGAAGAGAAGGGAGGGCACTTGTCGTAAAATACATTCGAACGTTCCTCAGGTGTTCTCCGACCAGTTGTGCCCACATCCTCCACACTCGTTGAAAACCGTCTGTCCCTCATCAGCCGAACGCATCTGCAAATTCAGAGGTTAGAGAGTCAGAATTACACAGGGAATCAGAAGTGACTAACCCAAAATGCTCAATGATCTAGTAGCTTACCTGCCTAGAATAGTATCTGACTTTAAGTTGGCCACACTTCGGACAGGGAATACTTAGCTGGTGAAAAAAAAAGCACACACAGATATGTTAAGTGCCAAAAAAAAAGGTAATCCCAAAATTGTATTTCAATTTCAAGAATATGTAACTTACCAAAGGTCTTTCCATTGCTACTTCTTCTAGTGCTGACTCAACCTTTAAACAGCAGCAGTAAAAACAAGAGGCAGATTCAGTTTTTGTCGAATATCTGATAAACATTCATTAATGCTTGGATAACAGTACTAGACCAGTCCTTATAAAACCAAAGTTCTCATGTAGTGAGTAGTAACTAGTACAGATACAAAAACTTAGTCTGACAGTATTACTTGGTCCATGTGATGCTGGAAAGCCATCAGTTGCTATGTAAGAACGTGCACAAAATCTAGGATCCAGTAATGATAGTAATTCCCATAACAGTGGGAAAACATCACTATGTTGCAAATGCTAGTCTACTGTTCTTCAAAATTTCAAAGGCCCTTGAACAGATGGCTCGGTAGCATGGTTGTGATTAGCACTCTGTCAACAAGAGAATTCGACGAGCTAGCAGAGCACAACAATTTACGAATTAAGTGAGGTGTGCAATAATTTGCCGAGCTAAATTACACGAGACACTAGACAAGACGAACTACAACGCCAGCGTAACAAACGTTCAACACAACATGGGATGCCACTGATAAGAACCACGACATTCAAGCACATAACTGCAGCCGAAAGAGAGTCGTAGGCGTACCTCGACGGCGACGGAGTACCGTGTTTCTTTCCCTTCAATCTCTGTGAAAAGAGGAGCAGCTTTCTGCATCAGTCGCCGAATGGAAAACGAAATATTCTTGAGTTAAGAATCGAGGAAGCCACTGGAGGAGAAGAGAAGGGAGGGCACTTGTGGCCTTGCGCTTGAAGCCGCAGAGAGGGCAGGTGGCGCAGCGGACGGAGTCGAAGCGGAGGAGGGTGCCGCACAAGCCGCAGAAGAGGAAGTCGAACGACTGCCAGAACGCCATGCCGGCCGCTTCCTTGCTTCCTTCCTCCCCTTCCGGCTCGCCGCCGCCTGCTGAAAAGCACTTCCTCGCCGCGCGGAGCCAAGCACCTGCGTACTACTCGGGTCTTCTTCTTCCGCCGCCGCCGCTGCCTTGTTTAGGGTTTTAACAGGCCCGCATTTGCTCCAAGCCCAGTGGGCCTTCCTAACACACATGAGCGGCCCGCGGGAGCGCTCTCTACCACACTGGGCACGTGTCATGAATCACTGGCCAGGCGCGGCAGCGGCGGCCATGGATGGCGTCGCGGAACGGAATATTCGGCTTCTGCTGGGGCGGCTGGTCCTCGCCTCCGGTCCGGTGGCCACGTCGCTGGTCCATTCAACAAAATGTCGAAAATCGTCACCACGAGACACCTGGACGCCACGGTGCCTTACCCACCAAAAATCAATGAAAACTCATTTTTATTTCACAGTTTCATATATGCCCAATATTGGTCGAATAATCGAATCCAGTCCAAAGTTCCCTTTTTTTTATAGGAATCCAAAGTTCCGTTACTTCTCTGCGTCACCGATTTTCAATAACACCGCGTAATAATGCCCGGGTCACCCGGCACGGCCCACGCCCGAACGGCCGAGCGGAGCCAGGCAGACCGTTGGGAGCTAGGGGCGAGTCGCCGCGGCCGCGTGCGAGCGAGCGAGCGAGCCGGG
>LAPY01000124.1:79380-92298 GCA_000970635.1 Eragrostis tef | reverse complement strand
GGTGACGCCGGCGCCGTCGGGGAAGAAGTCGGCGGGGAGGCGGGCGGGGGGCATGACGCTGGGCACCTCATCGGCGAACTGCCCGGTGGCGAGGGCGAAGACGAGGCTGGTCTTGCCGGTGCCGGGGTCGCCGATCACGACCACCCGCACGACCGACTTGCCCGTCGGGTGCGCCGCCGTCGACATGGTTGTCTCTTTCCGATCTCTCTGCCCTCTAGGCCGAGCGGGGTTTTGCGGGGATTTGGCTGGATATGAGTCGTGAGACTCGTGACAGCCGGTTGGGTCCGTTGTTATGGGCTGCACCGTAGCCGTAGATTGCTTTGGCTTGAAGCGTGGGAAAGGGACTACCCGTGTTTTAAAACGGACGGGCTACTGGCGCTGTACACGTCGGAGTTCGGACTGTAGAAAATTTGGTGCTACATAAATACTTCGCTGGGTTGCAACAACAAGTGTTCTATACGAATTTGGTGCTATCATCCGGTGCAACTTTCCATCAACTGAATTCAAAATTCAGCGATAGGAGAGTTGTTATGGAGACTGGAGAGGAATTCAGCGGTCGCACGCGTCGCCGGAAGAGACGCCCGCATGTAAACCGCCTCCTCTTTCCCTTTACACCTCACTGACGATTGGGACCCACCGAACAGAAGCCTCGTCGTCCTCCCGCTACCGAAGTGGAAAAGAAAGAATGGCAGCGCCTCGCACCACGTCGATGCCTGCCAACCCCACCCACGACGCGAGGAATATGGCTGCTATGACATCCCTGACCCCGTCGACGCCATGAATCCCCCAAAAGGCCCGAGAAAACCTAGGTGAAGCCCTCGTATAAAAGCAGAGTCCCGGACCATCTCCTCCTCCTCCTCCCCCGCCGCCGATCTCTCCTCCTCCTCCTCCACCACCACCACTCAAACCACCACCGGCACACAACAAGTAAACAACTACTCCGCCGTCGTCCAATCCGTCGCCATATTCCTCCTCGGGCAGTCGCTCGGACTCACCCCGGTAAGCGATCTCAAACTCAAATTCACCTAGTGTTTTTGTGCTTCCGTGTGTCCCTAGTACTGCTGCATTGGCCTCCAACGGAGGGGATCTGCAACATTCCGTCCTCTTCTTCTGTAAAATTTAAGAAAAATCCATGAACATTAGCCAGAATCTCTGAAATTCTCTGAATGCAGTATGGCCTCCAACGGAGCTCAAGCCGCCAACGCCGCGGTTGACGCCGCCAGCGGCAAGGACGATCCTGCCACTGCCTTCCCTTCCGACACTGCTACCCCCGCCTGCCCAGAAGACTTTATCCCCTGGTTGATCGCCTTGATTGACTGGTCCGCCGTCGACGCAACAGCATCTGCCGACGCGGCGGCCTCCGTCGCCGACAAGGCCTTCAAGATAGCGGAGAAGTATCCAGCTTCTGCCTTCGCTGTCGCCGAAGCCTATGCCGCGGCTGCGGTCACCAGAGAGAAGGCCGACGCAGTCATTTCCGCCAAGGCCGACGCTGCTGCCGCGCCGAGGCAGGAGACCTCCGCGGGGTGATCACCGCGAGCGCTGTGGCCGCCTGGGCCTATGTTGACGCCAAGGCCGCCTTTATCAGGTCAAACACAACGCATTCGTTGCCGCCGTAGCCGCCGCGCGGCGTGCGCGCCCAGGCGAGGAAGGATGCTGTCTCGCTCCTTATGTCCTGGTCGTTGTCCTTGCAATTCTGCTGTTGCGCGCCGTGTGTGGTGATCCTTCACATGCTATTTAGGTTGCATTGCCGGGCATGGGTTGATCAGTTCGTCATGTTAGACAATTGCTTCGATCTGTGGCTCTGTTAGGTCTAATTAGTAGATTCTGTGTTGTGATCTTGCCACCTCCTTTCTTGGTGTTTGGACAAGTATCTTGTGTAAGTGTTTGGGTGGTGTTGAGCCTGAGCGGCTGACGGTGGAAACTTAGACTCATGTCGTCATATTAATTAGGTCGTGTGTTTGTATACTTTGGACTCGACTTGCATTGTGTAAGAATTTGTTAATTTCTCCATGAACATCATCGGCTCTCTTTGGCTCCCACGTCAGAAAAGCCTGGCACGAGTATACTCGTTCTTTCTCTAATGAAAATTTGCTTCGAAAAAGTAAATAACAGGAGTACTTCGCTGGGTGGACAAGTGTTGTATAGGCAGTTTGGTGCTATCAAGATCGATTCAATCTTGATGCAATTTTTTCATCAGTTGTGCTTAAAATTCAGCGATAGGGCCTAGACTGAGCTATTAGGCACTCTCGTTCAGCCAATAGAAGAGGAATTGACATATAACCAATGGAATGGCAAACTATGCTCAATGTTTAAGGTGGCGCAAAATGTATCTGTATCATTGAAGCGATCATGTCTGGCCTGCCAACATATCGAACGGTCCGCTTATACAGTTACACCCCTAACGAGTGACTAGCTAGCAGATGACATGGAAGCTGTCTTTTGAACTAACGAGCTGAGTGAAGACACACCAAGTTTGGCAGCTAGGCATGCTAAGCTATCTGGTGATTCGGTGTTTAGCATTTGGCTCGCGTTGATGTAAATTAAGGCGGGATGAGACGTTGCACCGAAAGAAGACTCAACGAACAGAAGCCTCGTCCTCCTTCCGCCCGCGAAGAGGAAAAGAAAGAGGCTCGCACGAGTCACACCCAGCACTCACACCACGTCGATGCCTGCCACCACACGACGCGGCGAATGGCCTGCTTTGACATCCCTGACCCCGCCGATGCCATGAATCACCAAAAGCCCCGAGAAGAATAGTAGCCGAAGCTCTCGCCATATAAACAGAGTCCCCACGTACCACCTCCGTTCACCCCTCCGCACAAACCACCAGTCCACCACGTACCGGAGCGCACAGCTACTCCGTCTTCGTCCCTCGTTCTCAACAGCTACTCCGTCTTCGTCCCTCGCTCGTTCTCCGTCGATCAGTCGCGCGGACTCACCCCGGTACGCGATCTGAAATTCCCCTCTCGTTGTTTTCTGCTTCCGATGCTGCCAAGTCCTAAACGGCCACGGCCATGTCCCCACTAGTGAGTGAGTCTAGTGAGCAGACTTCGTCGAGGCGAAGAGGATCTGCGATATTCCTTCCTCTTCTTTCTTATTTTCTTTCAGCCTTGTAAAAGTTAAGAAAATCCATAAAAATTCGTCAAAATATATCTCTGAACGCGGTATGGCCTCCAACGGAGCTCAAGCCGCCGACGCCGACGCCGTGGCCGCTGCCTTCAGACACTGCCACCGCCGCCGGCGCAGAACATTTCGCCATGTTGCTCGCCTCGATCGACGCGCTCGCCAGCAGCGCCACGCTAGCTGCCGACACCGCGGCCCGGATCGCCGCCCTGGCCGCCGCGACAGCGACCGCGCACCCCGCCGTCGACGAAGCCAGAGCCGCGGCTACCGAGGCCAGCAGGAGACCTCGACAGGGTCCGCGCCGCGGTCGCTGTGGGCGTCGTGGCCTGTACTGAAGCCAGCGCCGCCACCCTCGCCGCCTCTTCCGCGGCATCCAAGGCGCTCGCTGCGCGCCCCGCGCGCCGCGTCGAGGGAGGAGGCTGGCACCTACCCGTCCTGCTCGTGCCATTCCTGATCGCGGTCGTTGTGTCAAGAGCGCTGGGCGCGGTTGGTGAATGAATCCGCGTCTTTTGCAGATTTGGTTCGTCAGTTGTTTGGCTATATATCCTCCCGGCCAACATGCTTAGGTTCCATTTAAACAAACTGCGCCCTCCAAGGTAGCAAGATACATGTGGGCAGCGAGGTTGATGCTTAATTGGAGGACAACTACTACTTGACTCATTCAAAGTACTAACTGCTTGAAGGTATCAAGCTACATTTCGGCAGATGACAGCAGGCTTAATTGGAGGATAACTATAACATCACTCATTCGAAGTAAGTGCAACTGTAGCATGGAGCGAATGGGCCACCTGAACAACCGATTTCAAGATACGAACATCTGCCTAGATCATGATATTTCTTCTATCTATAATATAAAAGGACTTTGCATCAAAGATTAAAAGAAAACACCAATGTATTGCTGAAATTGGTCCTACTACTCGGGGTGTTCATACCCGGGTTGACGAACCTGGCAGCTGCCTCCATGGCTACGGGTGAACAGTAACCTTTAATTCTTAGATGTTTTGCCGGTTTCGTTTGCGGGTTAACCAACCCGGCTGTGAACACCCCCTACCTACTACTATTGACGGGTCGCCCTCAACTGATCTGATGGCCAGGTATGTGCATGCACTCAACTGGTCGACGTGGTCGTACACGAAGCCGTAAACGGCTGTCATGTGCATAGCAATGTTGAAAAAAAGGTATGTGCAGGCACTTAACTGGTCATACAAGGAGCCGTAAAGCGGCAGTCGTGTTTATAGCAATATTGAAAAAATAACCTCACCGTCTAACGACATGCAAAAAAAAAAACGATCTACAGCTGAAATCAATCGAAGCTACTTGTGTTCAATTTACAAACATTACGAAGCTACTTGTGCACAATTTACAAACATTACGAAGCTTTTCTCTGCAGTTGCAAAGTCAAGGATACAGATTTCTGACAGATCACAAAACATAGCTCAAAGAGAATATAATGACTTTCCGAGGTTCAGTGGAGGAAAATTTTGAAACCAAAACTCAAAACAAATGGCCATGGGATCTTCGTTTGCCAAAAATAATAATAAAAAATATAGACCACTGAACTTTCTTTAAACAAACTGCGCCCTCCAAGGTAGCAAGATACATTTCGGCAGAGAAGTTGATGCTTAATTGGAGGACAATTACTACTTGACTCATTCAAAATACTAACTGCTTGAAGGTATCAAGCTACATTTCGGCAAACAGCAGGCTTAATTGGAGGATAACTACACATTCACTCATTCGAAGTAACTGCAATTGTAGCATGGAGCGAATGGGCCACCTGAACAACCGATTTCAAGATACGAACATCTGCCTAGATCATGATATTTCTTCTATCTATAATATAAAAGGACTTTGCATCAAAAATTAAAAAAAAACACCAAGGTATTGCTGAAATTGGTCCTACTACTACAGATACAAATTGAGAACTAGCTTAAATAATGGAATCAGACACAAATTGCTCCTACTATAATACATTTTCACACGATAGGCACCCTAATAATGGAATCACATACAAATGGAGAGGTCTAAAATATGAAAGCTGAATGAGAAAAATGTATAAAAAGATCCACAAATTTTTTTTCTTTGGCTGTTATTTCCTATCTTTAACAAAAAAAAAAGAAGTACGGAATTGAACTAATCCATCACAAGCAATATACCGAACTGTCAGCCCAGCAAAAAAAATGTAATGATCCAAGGTTCACCAACAAATAGAATATAAGGAATAACTCCAGGCAAGGCACATTTAAAAGACGGTCCACACCATAAATATGGTCTTTCATGCAAAAGTACGGCATACACCAGGAAAAAAACATATAAATCCATGCTTCACAACAGCATTCATCAAGGTAAAACAATCGATAAGCACATATAGGGTGATGATACACTGAAGTCAAGCATCAACGCCGCTATTGTTGCAAAGCCCAGAAACAAGCATTGATACTTGGAACATGAACCTAACAAAGACGACCAGAGACAAATCCTGACACATTGAAACAGAGCATCAAGGCCACTAAAGTTTGAAAGCCCCAAAACAAACATTGACAATTGGAACATGAACCTAACAAAGGCGAGCATACAAATTCATGTTTCACAACAGCATTCATCCAGATAAAAAGATCAATAAGCACATATAGGGTGCTGACACATTTAAGTAGTCAAGCATCAAGGCCACTAATGTTGCATAGCCCAGAAACAAGCATGATAGTTGAAACATAAACCTAACAAAGGTGGGCAACATGGTAAAACGAACTCCAGATCCAGCAGATGTGCCACTGTTGTCCTGATCCCTTGTACAATGCCCTCCTGGATTCTCAGTACGCCCATTGCTGCCAAACAAAAATAATATAGAGATTAGACAAATGATAATGTATTTGCAATGCCATATTAATTATAACTTAAAACAATTTGCACAAATTAAATGAAGCAGTACGGTATAACAACCTTTCCAGACGCAGCAAGGTGCTTGGTAGTCCACTTGGCAGGAACACGCAGCCTTTGGAAGTTGGACGGCAAAATAACAGGAGAAGTGGTATCGTAGTCGTGAACACACCCGTGCCACAGGACCTCCCAGCGACGCACATCAATGCAGCAGATGCGCTGCACAACAGGACCAAACTCATCAGATGGATCTTCTAAGCGCGGGTCTGGAAGCACGAGGCAGAGGGCACCATCGGCCGTGAGGACAGGGTAATCAAGAATCACCCGTGGCAACCCAGCCTTTTTGAAACTGGCCAGCCCCCATATCATCTTTGCAGATTTCCGCACCTCCTGCTTCCACTGCCTCTTAGCCAAACTCAGACTCCAAATTGTCACGTAATCATCAGCACACTTGCCATAACAGCGGTGAATGCAGACAAGCCAGATGGAGTCCCCAACGCAACCCATGGTCCGGATCATGTTAACCGGCTCATCATCTGATATAGCATCCAGGTCAAGCTTGCACTCGGGAGGTAACTTGATGGAGACGAAATTCACAACAGAGCCGCAGGTGTGCAGGTCGCAGTACATGAGGCACCCTTGCGAGAAATCAGCCCAGAAGGCCTTGCCTTTGAAGGTGAACACCAGATCAGCGGAGAAAGGCTCCTCCACCTCCTCCGGGAAGCGGAGGCCCTTAAACTTCCACGGATCCATGTCGCCTGTCGATGGGTTCGCCCTTGATTCCGGAGTACACATGCAGAGAACGCCCTCGTTGCTGATGCAACGCGCATGAAGGACCAGCTCGTAATCTCCGCCAACGTCGGAGATGCGATTGAAGGCGGGCGCCAGCGTACAAGCTGCTTTGTGGTCATCCGGCAGGTACTTGATCATGGAGAGCGACGCGTCGATGTCGTCGAAGACGAGGTAGTAGACGAGGTCGGTAAAATACTCGGTGTGGAAGACCAGCATGATGACGATGAGGCGCTCGTCCGAGGCCTGGATGGTGCCCGCGGCTTTCACATCGCGGCCAGGAGGCTTGTTCTTGCGGGTGGCGACGAGCAGGAGCTCCGCCTCGATGCTTCGAACCGACTCGTCGCTCATGCGGATGGCCAGGGAGGAGGTGAGAACAGGATAGTCGCCGAAGTGCATGTAGAGCCTAAGGCTTTCCACCACCTCCTGGCCCAAATCACCACACCCGTAGGCCTTCTTGCAGCCGCACCCGATCCGCCTCCATCCTTTCCCTAGCTCGCCGGTAAGTTCGTACATGTTGACGTCGCCGTTGAGCACAGCGAAAGGCGCGGAACCCTGGAGCGAGGAAGCGGACGCGCGGCGCTTGCCGGAGGGAGCGCACGCGCGGCCCTTGCCGGAGGGAGCGGAACCGCAAGCCGCAGCCATAGCTGTCGCCGGGCGCGGGTGCCTAGTGCTGTTTGCTTTGCGCCCTGGCAAAGCTGCCTGAGCCAGGCGTCTCGCTCAGGCGTCCGATTTTGGACGCCTGAGGCTGAGATCGATGCCTGATGGAGGAGCTGCCTGCCAGGGCATCAACCGAACAGATAGACGGGAGGTTGCCAGGGATTTGAGATCAGATGGAACTTTGGGCAAGAAGACGAGACGGACACGACACGAATCACGACTCCAACTCGGCGGGTCGAAGGGTAAACGTCGATTCGTTAGATAAGGGTTCACGCGGATCGTGGTACCAGTGGACGGTAGATGTGATGCCTGCATAAACACACCGCGTGGACTCGGTGCATCATGGACTGACTGTACACTTTTCAGGCCGACGCCGGCGGGCGCCCCTATCTCTCCATATCGCATGTCGGTTTGAGCATCACGTAGCGGCGGCCCTCTCTGTATGTCGGTTTGATTTTTTCCAATCATCAAATCAGGTGAAACAGCTGCCAAATCGCACAGCCCATTTAGGCCATCACGTTGGCCCATAAACTAGTAAGTTTTTATTAGTTTATTACTTTAAATTTCATGCATTATATGCGTTCAAAAAGTTTCATATAATAGTTCAACATCTTAAAAAATTGTTTCAATAAATTAGAAAAAAAATGCTCAAAATTGAGGAAATGTTAAAACAATATTTTTGAAATGTTGAAAATAATATTGGTGCGTGGGTTTGTTAACAATATGATGGTTGTTGCATTTGTTAGGTCGAAAGAACGAACGAAATATCAGATCTTTCGACAAGAAAGTAGGTCGAAGAATGGATGTTGCATTTGCTAGGTGGGGCACACTCAGGTCAAATCGTTTTGGACGCCAAAACCGAAGGACTCACGGAATGTGTGGAAACCAGATATGCAACCGTTCATATTTTATATACAGCGTATAAACTCGGATATGATGGCAGGAAGGTCTAATCTTCTCGGCTGTAACATCTATAAAGAGCACGATGGTTTCAAGAGTATATGCGCCTGACAGCATGAAGCGCTATACAATGCCGTGTATGTATCAATACCACAAACCAGCAACAGCAAATGAAAACCTCGTTGTCGGTGTTTAGGAATACATTTCACAGAACACCCACACAAAGGATTGAGATAGCTAAAAATTACACCACACTGAACAAAAAATTTCCAAGAGCGAAACACATTTCATACATCAATGTCAGGAGACAGTTTCCAAAGATTGGTCCATCGTCCTTAAGCATATGGAAAATTGTAACAGCACCCTCAAGGCAAATAGAGATCGAATTAACAGAAACTAAAAAGAAAAAGCTCAACAAAACCATGCATTGTACTTATTCCTTACAATCAGTATTCTTGGTAAAATATACGATAGTCTTAGAACTTGATGCTAGAATTGTAACAGCACCCTCAAGGCAAATAGAGATCAAATTAACAGAAACTAAAAAGAAAAAGCTCAACAAAACCATGTATTGTACTTATTCCTTACAATCAGTATTCCTGGTAAAATATACGATAGTCTTAGAACTAGATGCTAGAAAGAATATAGGGAGGCACAAACTACCAAAGCTTATCTCAACTGCGTAGGGGAGCAGAGGAGGCCTGAAGCATCTGCCCCAACAGTGGCAAGCTCGCATATGGTACAAAGCTGCCCTTCAATGGAAGGAACAAATCGGGATCCACAGTAAGGGCAGGAAACATCCTTCTGGCCACGGTAGATAGGAACATAGGTGGAGCCACAGGCGCGGCCCTCGCCGACGGGAGCGGAACCGCAAGCCGCAGCCATAGCTGTCGCCGGGCTCGGGTGGAGGAGGGCGAAGGGTGAGGGGAACGGGGAGAAGATCAGATCTGGGGGAGATAGACGGGGGGTCGGGGTTGCCAGGGATTTGAGATCAGATGGAACTTTGGGCAAGAAGACGAGACGGACACGACACGAATCATGACTTCAACTCGGCGGGTCGAAGGGTAAACGTCGATTCGTTAGATAAGGGTTCACGCGGATCGTGGTACCAGTGGACGGTAGATGTGATGCCTGCATAAACACACCGCGTGGACTCGGTGCCCCATGGACTGACTGTACACTTTTCAGGCCGACGCCGGCGGCCCTCTCGGTATGTCGGTTTGCTTTTTTCCAATCATCAAATCAGGTGAAACAGCTGCCAAATTGCACAGCCCATTTAGGCCATCACATCGGCCCATTAACTAGTAAGTTATTAGTTTATTACTTTAGATTTCATGCATTATATGCGTTCAAAAATTTCATATAATAGTTCAACATCTTAAAAATTTGTTTCAATAAATTAGAAAAATGCTCAAAATTGAAGAAATGTTAAAACAATATTTTTGAAATGTTGAAAAAAATATTGGTGTGTGGGCTTGTTAACAATATGATGGTCGTTGCATTTGTTAGGTCGAAAGAACGAACGAAATATCAGATCTTTCGACAAGAAAGTAGATCGAAGAATGGATGTTGCATTTGTTAGGTAGTGCACACTCAGGTCAAATCGTTTTGGACGCCAAAACCGGAGGACCCGCGAAATGTGTGGAAACCAGATATGCAACCGTTCACATTTTATATATAGCATATAAACTCGGATATGATGGCACGATGGGTCGCTTCAAGAGTATATGTGCCTGACAGCATGAAGCACAATACAATGCCGTGTATGTATCAAGACCACAAAACAGCATCAGCAAATGAAAACCTTGTTGTCTTTGGATGTTTCGGAATACATTTCACATAACACCCACACAAAGGCTTGAGATAAGCTACAGATTACACCACACTGGACAAAAAAATTCCAAGAGCGAAATGGCAATTGTAACAGCACCCTCAAGGCAAATAGAGATCAAATTAACAGAAACTAAAAAGAAAAAGCTCAACAAAACCATGTATTGTACTTATTCCTTACAATCAGTATTCCTGGTAAAATATACGATAGTCTTAGAACTAGATGCTAGAAAGAATATAGGGAGGCACAAACTACCAAAGCTTATCTCAACTGCGTAGGGGAGCAGAGGAGGCCTGAAGCATCTGCCCCAACAGTGGCAAGCTCGCATATGGTACAAAGCTGCCCTTCAATGGAAGGAACAAACCGGGATCCACAGTAAGGGCAGGAAACATCCTTTTGGCCACGGTAGATAGGAACATATGTGGAGCCACAAACAACGAATGGATTTCTGAAGTCATAGTTCAGTTGGTGACTATCATCCTTATCACCGCAAGCTTGCAGCACCTGTCGAGCCTTCTTTGCTTGGGCCTCATTAGGACTGTTCTCAAGGAGCATCCTCGCAAAGTGTGCCGCGGTAGCATAGTTCTTCTGCTTGAAGCAAAGACCCATAGCACTCGCAAGCACAAGCCTCATATGAACTCTTTCAAGCTTGCAGTTCGTGAAGTAAGCTGCCAACTCCTGTTGACGGGTCACATCATCTCTCAATTCCTTTCTCTTCAGTTCCATCTTCAGACCAAGAACATACTCCCTAACTATCTCGATCAATTCCTTCACCTCATCAACTTCTCTCCGTGAATCCACCACAATAACAGGAATGGTATGTAAGATGTTAAGGAACTGCCTCAGTGCTTCTGGGAACCTTCCCTCAGTTGTAGCTTTGTAGGCAGCCTTGAGCCTGTCTTCCATTTGAGTGAAGCTGAAAACAAGCGCAGGAGGGCCCCTCACATTAGGACTTGCAGACTCACTCCAACCTTTCTCAACAGCTATTGATATAACAGGAGCAGCAGCATGTGCACGCAGATAGGTATGACTGCCCATGTGTAGATCAAGAAACAATGGCTTCAGGGGTGCAAAGTTCTTAATACCCAGCTGACGGCTAAGCAACCGCATTGCAGTGTCAAAGTTACCAGCTGCCGCGTGCTCCCCAGCCAGAGAAGATTTCTGAGTCCAGATCTGGCTGACAGGCATGCCTGCTGTAGGAGTGACAAATACAGCAGAACGAACATTGCCAGAAGCCTTTGGGGTCTCTGTTTCAGGCGGCAGTTCAAGATCTTCCAGGTCCCAGCCACCCTCACCATCCTCCTCATTTGCTTCTACCTCCTCAGCAACTTGCATCAACCATATCCAAGTCTTCATCACCCCAGTCAGCATCGGCAGCTTCATCATCTTCCTCAAGCTCTGCCCTTCCAGTAGCATCCAGTCCACCCTCAAAAATACCACGCATCACCCTCAGCAATGGCCAATCATCACAGGCCATCAGAGGTGCAGGGGGCATCAATAGCGAGTGAGATTTTCCTTCAGGTAGAGAAGGAACATTTTCTCCAAGTTCGGCAGCAAGCCTGTCAGCAGTTTCTGTGAGCCCATGAGTAGCAGCAGTGACATAAGCAAGAGGCAGCTGCCCAGCATTTTCCAAGATCTCAACTCGTTTTCTAGCATCCCCAAGATAAAGTGCATTGTGGAACTGTCCCATCAAATTATTATTTTGTCCAGCAATTTTGCACATGAAGCCCACCTTGTCCAAGTATCCAGTAATAAGATACAGAAAAGCAAGCCTCTCAAAATTCTTTGTTCGCTGGTATGCATATTCCACAATACCAACATTTCCTTGCCTCAGAGCCTCAATTCCCAACCTGTACCAGTGATCCTTGTCATCAATCTCCTTTGCTGAAGCAACTGCAATTTGGATGTTACCACTCTCAAGAGCCAGGTTAAACCTGGTCTTTTCATCTTTCACGAAATGGAGAGCAACTTCTGGAAACCCTTTCTGTTGTAAATAAGAAATCACAGCCTGCCCACACAGCTGGGAGTTCTTAATCATACTCATGACATGATCATAGCGTTTACGAAGAAGGGCGAGCTTGAAAATGTACTCTGATGCATCAACTGTTATCAGCTTGTTCTTTCCATCACGATCCAGGCAGAAAATGTTGTTCCCAATAACCCTTGTTATGTAGATAGGAACATCAAGTGTTTTTATGATTCCACTATCTCCATTGGGGAGACAGTACTTCATATGGTTCAATGTAGTGTAAATGAACACACCATTCTCATCCCAGGCCCCACTTTTCACGCGTATGGTTTCATGCAGCGTGCAGCGATGGACAAGCTTCTTGTTAGCTATAACCACTGCATGCTTGCTGAGCAGTGCAATAGATTCCATATCACTGGACCAAACAACATATTTTACAGCAGGTGCCTGGAGCTCACCAAGGACTAGCCTTTGCTGAAGATCAAAGATGGTCACCCGATCTTCAGCTTTGCACAGCAAGTTACCAGTCCCAGCGTAATAAACTGCATCAGTCGCAATTGGAAGGGGGCTTTTCTTCACAATTTCATTCTTAAGATTCTTCACCAAAACTTGATTGCTGCTCTTTTCTAGTACAGCGAACCTATTGCGTGCCACAAAAACAGCTGAACCACCAGCTCCCTTCTTGGCCTCTTGCAAGTAATCAGACCTGCCAGCAGAATCCTTGGGAACAATGTAGAGTTCATATGAGCCGTAATAACTTCGTATAGCA